>JAOTRI020000014.1:2532-19928 GCA_028564885.2 Zoanthus sanctaehelenae | reverse complement strand
CACTTTGTTTAGTTTGATTTTATTGTAAATAATTGTCGTCTTCTGTATCTGCGGTATTTGTAATCCTCAGTTTTCCGGGTGAAAGGAACCCAGTTCAAACTCGGCTCTTTCCGAGATTTGAATGTTTGTGCGGTCTTCTTTGCGCCTGACTTATCTCAATTCCCATACTACCGAGGTAGGAAAAGGGGTACCGGCATTTGCTGGGAGCTCAGCCGCCATGGATTAGTGTCCCGACCAGGGAGAGTCAGACTCTTATCCACTTAGTACCACAGAAAGCAAGGGGAAGCGCGAGGGAGGCACCTGGCTAATAAAAGATTTTCTTTTAGCTATTTTTTTTTACATCATCTTATTTGCGTGAGATTCAGCATTTGGGACAAGGTAGCTAAAGCTAAATCCTTTTGCAAGCCTAGTAGCCGATGGGGCTGGCGCTTGTCTCCGGATTCCGTAGTGACTCCCCCTGGACTTGACAGTAATCCATCTCAGGTTAGCTCCCAGCAGACGCTGGTACTCATTTACCTACCCCGGAAGGATGGAAAGCTAAGTAGCTTTAGGCAGAATAGAAGCTCACACAAATATTCGACTATCGGAAAACAGCTGGGATCGAACTGGGGACCTTGTGTCTGCAAAGTAGAGATCTTACCAACTGCACCATTCACGTCTGCTCAACAAACGTGTCTATATAACAGAACAATAAATGAACTCATTTTGAACACAAAAATGTATAGAGTTCTATTTCATATTCGTGTTTTTTTACTTAAACGTAGCGGCACCTCAAGTTCTCATAAAGACTTCTAGTTTAAATATCTAACTCAGTTTAAACCTTAACAGGCAGTTGAAGCAGCTCTCCTTCAGCTGCCAATGGTAAATTCCGCTGTGGTGTTGGCACAAGGTAGCGAAGGCTCAGACAAGTTCTTGCTGGCTTATGTTGTACCTGAGGGAAAGGTTCGTATGTGTCTCATGATTTGACGTCGCTCTACAACATCGGTATTATGTTTACAGTTTGAGCCGAGCAGGTTGTAACCTCTAGCTGTGACTAATTCGCTTGTTTTATTTGCATACAAAATTGGAAACCTGGCTTTTGTTTGCGTTGTAATAGACAACCACAATTTTTTCATATCTATGTGTTCTCTCAGTTTTTAAAGCTAGCGAAGTATGGCCGACATTTACAGTTGCCAACAAGCAATAAGCAAGTAGAAATTCAGTTTTGGCCTGTAAATTTTATATTACAACTATCCCGTTTGGCTAGTGTTTCTGTTTTTATCGAGGAATCACTACGATTAACTCGCAAAAGAAAATGTTTTGCCAAGATCAAAGTTGACTCCAGCCATTAGTTTAGTAGGTTAGTGTCTAGCCCTGTGAAATGTAGTTGCATTGCGATTTATGGTAATAACACATGGGAGAAAGTAAATTTTTAACTTAAACGTCAAGTAAAATTTACTTGCAGATTTTAATAATAATGATAATAATAATAATAATAATAATAATAATAATAATAATAATAATAATAATAATAATAATAATAGTACTATAAGGCAAATAAAGATGGCTGTCTGTAGGTTTAGAATATCTGTAACAATATAACCATCTTTAAGATTAACTGTAAGATCAAGCACATTAAGGGTTCGATCAGAATGAATTAATTCAAATTTAATGGTGGGATACCGAAAATTGAAGTAATCAGTAAATTCATGCAATTTGTCAAAACCAAGTGTCCAAACATCAATTACATCATCTCTATATCTTCACCAGAGGTTAGGTTTAATCGGTCTCTCAAAAGCTAACTCATCAATTTTTCCCATAGCGAGGTCAGCATAACTGCACGCATTCTTGGGTCCCATAGCGGTCCCATGGCATTGAATAAAATGTTTACTGTCAAATTGACTATTGTTAGATTTTAAGCAAATTTTCACTGCTTTTCAATTCAGCATTCTGCTGATGGTGTTTTTACTTTCAGGACTGATGTTAAGAGCTTGTCGTACGGCTGAAATTCCAAGGTTTTTGTCAATATTTGGAATCGCTAATGCCATCAGAGTAATAAAGATACTTTTAGGATTATTGTTCTTAACTGTTAGTATTTTATCTCTTTGTTCTTGTTAATATATAAACTTAGTTTTATCATTAATTTTTTATTCACTCGTAAATATCTTTTAATTGATGAAGGTCGAAGGCCGAAACGTTTTAGAATAAAGTTTTTATAATGGACCTGTAGAAGTTGCTTGTTTGTCCAAAAAAAAATTTTTAATACAGAACTATTTATGAGACAACGGACTATTGAATCCTGGTGGATCCTTTTACTGGTGGTATTTGTTGGCAGCAAACTACAGAGCATTCTATTCAAGCATATATATATATCGATTATATTATGCTTTCAATTATACACATCTCATTTAGAAACATTTGGTACAAATATATTGTTTTAAAATTTTCTTTTAGGTTAGTGATTGGTGGCTGCAATACGTTTATCTTCGTTCCCGCAGTCCACTCATGATCAACAGCAATTATTATGGATTGGTAAGAATATAATCTTGCAGTTTTGTGATATTCGTGTTTGTTTATGTCCATTCTTCCTAGCAAGAGGCTAATGTTTAATCGGTCGATGGCTTAGATCTTGGCATGAAAGTCAAATTTTCCTTTAGTTGCCCTTAGTTCCTCAGCTGCACTTGCCGACTCTGCTTCCAAAGTTGTCAACGGCAATTTGTCTTTGCTTGATAATAACCACTCTAAGTGATGAAACCATGTTTGCTATTTGGTGAGATTTGTTGCACTCATGCCTTAAGAGGGGATATCTGCTGGATTCTCACTTCCAGGACAATGACTGCAGAATTCAACCGGAACGAGATACTGTATCTGAATTCTGTAACTCTATTCTCAACAAATGTTCCCAATTCCTTATCTTTTCTGCAAACCCAATAAAGTGCAGTTAAGGGATCCGCTCAGCAACAAACTATGTCATCTATGATCTGATCTTCAAAAGGTGACTTAACATTCGCAGTCAATCTTGCCAGAATCAATGCAGATGAGAACTCGAGCCTTGGAATTGACAACTTCGATAATGGTTCTTCTGACTTTTAAGAAACAAGTTCTGATTAGCATTGATCTTCAGTTGTGACTCTGATATAAGCAACAGCAGCATACCCATACTGTGAGCTGCCACAAAATCAATAAAGCAGATTAGTTAAGACATGCCCATCAACCAGGCTCTGCAGATAACAAGGAACCTGAATATATTTTACCATGCATTCCACTTCCGCAGTAAATCTTTTGGTAGTTGATTGTCCAGTCCGATTTGGTACTTACACAACTCTTGGAATATAACTTTTATTTCAATATCAACTGGTAAGATTGATTCCAGGGGGTCAGACACGTTGAAAATAACGTTGGGAATATTTTTTTTTGTCAAAGAAATGTCTCTTGACTAATAGAAAGCAAATGTCAGACAACTGAAGTATCTAACTTAAAAACAAACAATTCATTTCTCGGGTTTTCATGACTGACTGATGACCACTATCCTAACCTGACTTCCCATCATCTGCTTAAAAAGATTCTGGAATATCCTTGAGTTTCACAGCCGAATATAGTGGCAATCCTGAAGGACGTCGGTACAAATAGACTGCTAATAGTCTACCTTAACTTTTTATGACATCAAATCAGAGTGTTAGCACCTGCCCCAGAGTGATAGCACTCGTGCAACAGTGGTAGCTCCTGTTCCAGAGTGGTAGCACCTGTCTCAGAGTGGTAGCACCTGTTCCAGAATTGTAGCACCTGGCCCAGAGTGGTAGCACCTGGCCCAGAGTGGTAGCACCTGTCCCAATGTGGTAGCACCTATCCCAGAGTGGTAGCTCCTGTTCCAGAGTGGTAGCACCTGTCTCAGAGTGGTAACACCTGTTCCAGAATTGTAGCACCTGGCCCAGAGTGGTAGCACCTGTTCCAGAATGGTAGCACCTGGCCCAGAGTGGTAGCACCTGTCCCAGTGTGGTAGCACCTGTCCCGGAGTGGTAGCACCTGGTCCAGAGTGATAGCACCTGTCTTAGAGTGGTAGCACCTTTCCCAGAGTGGTAGCACCTGGCCCATTGTGGTAGCACCTTTTCAGAGTGTTAGAACCTGTCCAAGAGTAGTAGCACCTATCCTAGAGTAGTAGAACCTGTCCCAGAGTGGTAGTAACTGTCTCAGTGTGCTAGCACCTTACCCAGAGCGGTAGCACCTGTCCCAGAGTGGTAGCACTTGTCCCAGAGTGGTAGCAGCTGTTCCAGAGTGGTAGCACATGGTCCAGAGTGGTAGCACCTGTCTCAGAGTGGTAGCAGCTGTCCCAGAGTGGTAGCACATGGTCCAGAGTGGTAGCACCTGTCTCAGAGTAGTAGCACCTGAGTCAGAGTGGTAGCACCTTACCCAGATTGGTAGCACCTGTCTCAGAGTGGTAGCACCTGACCCAGATTAATAGCACCTGTCTCAGAGTGGTAGCACCTGACCAAGAGCGGTTGCTGCTGTTAAGGTCTCTGTTGCCTTGCAGATGTTGTCTTTGGTTAGTGTAAATGCTAGGCCCACAGCCGATAGCTGTGGTTGGTGTCAGCCATGGCTTGCGGCTAGAAAAATCATGCTCCAATAAAACTTTTATGGTGTTGGTACAAAAATTTGGGTACTGCCCAAATGCTGGGATGGGCTGTAATTGCTCACCACAAACAGAAAGGTGCAACCCCTCACCCTGAGCCGTGCAAGCACATCTTGCATAATGTCGGGAAGCCTGATGAGCGGGATATAAATGGTAAGTGGGAGAGGTACAGAGGAGTGAGGAATTAAGAAAGAGGAGGGTAGATGTGTGTTGTGTGCAATACGTGAGGTGGAGAGGACAAGGAGTGCAGTTTATGGATGTAAAATGTAGCAGATATAAATTTTGGTAGTCAGGAAATAGTGCCGATATGGGAGGTGTTGGAGTTTTGGTGAAGTAGGAGCTGTGTGAGAAGTTTGTGGAGATGAGAAGGAAAAGTGTTAGAGTGATGGCGTTAGTTATGACACTTGAGGAAGAATTGGTAAGAATCATGTGTTTATGGTCTGCAAAGTGGCTGTACAAGTGCAGAGAAAAAGCATTTTTATTATGATTTGAGGAGTGAGTGTTATATTCACAGTGTGGGTAAGCTAGTATTGGGTATGGGTGATTTTAATGGACATGTTGGTTAACGGATTAAGGGTTGTGGGGGTGTGCATGGAGGAAATGGAGTTGGAGAGAGAAATGTGAAAGGAAAGATGTTAGAATTTCTGTGATGAAAAGGACTTGTGTTCAGAAAAGGGAAGAAGAGGAAAGTAACGTACAGTGCAGTGGAAAATAGCACAAAGACTGTAACGTACAATGCAGGGGAAAATAGCACAAAGACTGACTCTGTACTGGTAGGAAAGGGAAATAGAAAGTACTTGAGAGATGTGAAGGTCATCCATCCCATGTGGGTTTCAGCAGAGGCTGGTTAAGAAGAAAATGAAGAAGCTGGTGAGAACGGAAGCAATTGAAAGAAGGACGATACAAGGGCAAGGTTTGAAGGAAGCGTGAGAGACCTGGTATGTGCTGATTCACTGCACTGGTGGAAGTGTTTTAAGGAAGGTGTTTTGATGGCTTGTGACGAAGTATGTGGGAAGAAAAAAGGAGGGAGAGATCGAGTGGACATATGGAGGTGGAACGAAAATGTGAAGGAAGTAACAGCAAGAAAAGAGGATGTACATAAGGAAATTTGTAAAAGTGGGGCTGAGGCAAACAAGGCCAGATATAACAACACAAAGAATTGGGCAAAAAAGTTAGTATCGAAAGCAATGGAGGAAGCAGCGGAGTGAGAGCTGAGGGAGCTGTTAAGCTTGTTAAGTCAATGCAAAAGACGGGAAAGATGTTGATTGAGGAAGATGCATGAGAGGTAGTGATGGTAGGCTGAAGTTCATTGAGAAACACAGAGGGAAAGTCTGAAAGAGCACATGGAAAGAATCATGAATGAAGAGAACGTAAAAGCAGAATTGGTGGAAGAGCCAATTGAGAGGGTTAGTTGAGAAGAAGTGTTGAAGGTGATAAGAGAAATTAAAATGGGAAAGGCTGCTGGACCCTTGGAAGTAAGTGTTGAAATGATAGTGACAAGTAGGGAGATTGGGATTGTTGCGATGGTGGAGCTGTGTCAATGTGTGTTGGATGGAAATGCAATGCCAGTTGAGGGGGCGGTGAACGTTGTGGTACCTATTTTCAAGGGGAAAGGGGATGCAGTGAGTTGCGAGCCATATAGGGGAGTGAAGTTGCTTGAGCATGCAATAAAAATTGTAGAAAAGGTGCTAGAAAAGAGATTGCGGTGTGTAGTAAAAATGAACGAGATGCAATTTGGTTTTATGCCAAGGACAGGAATGGTATACTAGAGGAGTACTTAGAAAAGGAGAAAAAGTTATATGTGTTTCGTTAACCTGGACAAGGTATTTGACAGAGTCCCGAGGAAGGTTGTGGAGTGAGCAATGAGGAAAAGAGGTTTACCAGAGGTAATGGTGAGAGCAGTGATGAGTCTGTATCAAGGCACGAAAACAAGAGCTAGAGTTGGGCAAGAGTTGTCTGAGGAGTTTGAGGTGAAAGTTGGTGTGCACCAGGGATTCGTGTTACAAGTCTCCATTAGTTTTTGCCATTGTTGTTGATGTAGTTCAATGAGTGAGATACTGTATGCGGATGACTTAGTTTTAATGAGTAAAACGATGGAGGGACTGAGCGAGAAGTTCTGTAAATGGAAGGAGGCATTCGAGAGCAAGGGGCTAAAGGTGAACCTAAGAAAAACAGACGTTTTTGTGAGTGGTGCAGAAGGTGAAGTAATCTTAAGTAAGATAGATTGATTTGGGATTTGTGGAAAGTGACTAATGGCAAATTTAGTGTTGTGTGTGAAATTTGGTAAATGGATACGTGGTAGATGTGCTGAAGGAAAGAGAGTGACCTAGAAGTTGGGTTTGTAAGGCAGCTGTGACAGCAACGGTGAGAATTCGGTGGGTGAAGTTCAAGGAGTGTGGAGAGTTGCTATACTCAATAAAGGTTCTCGCTTAAGATAAAAGGAATGATTTATCGGAGTTATGTAAGATCAGCGATGTTATATGGGAGTGAGACATGGTGTTTGAAGGAATATGAAATGGAAATTTTGAGAAGGGCCGAGAGAGCAATGGTAAAGATTGCTTTAATGGTAAAGCAAGAACAATTTTCCGATAACTTATGAACATTGTGGATCGAAAACCTTACCTACCTGGAGGACTTTATTGCTTCATATCTTAGCAAATGAAAACGGCCCAGCTATAATTCACTGTTGCACCTTTGAA
Organism: Zoanthus sanctaehelenae; assembly: GCA_028564885.2. Classification (NCBI taxonomy): domain Eukaryota; kingdom Metazoa; phylum Cnidaria; class Anthozoa; order Zoantharia; family Zoanthidae; genus Zoanthus; species Zoanthus sanctaehelenae. The sequence continues at coordinate 12,623 of JAOTRI020000014.1, read as the reverse complement.
CCCTGTACAAAAACCGTACTACAAGCTCAATTAATGTTTTTTTTTCTTTTTCTTTCCAGGATTGTGTTTCTTGGGAAACCAGGATACAAAGTGCCAGAGCTGCAAATTTCATACATGCAAATATGTTCTTTCGTCAATTGCTTAAAAAGGAGAAATTAGAACCAGTGAGTCAATCCATATATTAATTTTTATCATATCATGTATATCATGTATTTTATTTTGATTCATTTTTTAGGAAAGTTTGTTCAAAGTAATGATTTCTTTGATTAGTTAGAACCATCTTAAGTTATGCATGGTATCAACATATTTACACTTTCATTCACAGCAATTTGCACAAGGTATAATTCCTCTTTGCTCCCTTCAATTCAAAAAAGCATACAACACAACAAGAATTCCAGGCAAAGAGGAAGGTGGGTATAAATAATGAAGGTTTGAGTTCAAAACAACTTTTTGAATTTTTGAATTCTTTAGGATGAAGTGTTGATTATGGTGATGGTGTTGGTGTTGGTATTCATTATGCTGGTATTGGTAGATGGTCCTGGTGATGGTAGCTGCTGTTGGTATTGGTGGATGATCCTTCTGATGGTAGCTGCTGTTGGTGGTGGATGGTGGTGGTTATTGTAGTTAATGTTGGTAGTGATGGATGGTTGTGGTAATGATATAGTTACTGCTGGTAGTAGTGGATGGTGCTGGTAATGGTAGATAATGTTGGGAGTGTTGGATAGTGGTGGTTATGATAGTTAAGGTTGGTAGTGTGGATGGTGATAATGATGCTGATAGTTGTAGATGGTGATGTCAATGATTCTGCTAATGGTCGATGGTGATAGCTGCTGTTGGTGGTGGATGGTGGTGGTAATGGTAGTTAATATTGATAGTGATGGATGGTTGTGGTAATGATATAGTTACTGCTGGTAGTGGTAGATGATGGTGGTAATAGTAGATAATGTTGGGAGTGTTGGATAGTGGTGGTAATGGTAGTTAATATCGGTTGTGGTAGATGGTGGTGGTAATGGTAGTTAATATTGGTAGTGGTGAATGGCTGTGGTAATTATAGTTATTGTTGGTAGTGGTAGATGGTGCTGGTAATGGAAATTAATGTTGGGAGTAGTGGATGGTGGTGGTAATGGTAGTTAATATCGGTTGTGGTAGATGGTGGTGGTAATGGTAGTTAATGTTGGGAGTGGTGGATGGTGGTGGTAATAGTAGTTAATAACGGTTGTGGTAGATGGTGGTGGTAATGGAAATTAATGTTGGGAGTGGTGGATGGTGGTGGTAATGTTAGTTAATATCGGTTGTGGTAGATGGTGGTGGTAATGGTAGTTAATGTTGGGAGTGGTGGATGGTGGTGGTAATGGTAGTTAGTATCGGTTGTGGTAGATGGTGGTGGTAATGGTAGTTAATGTTGGGAGTGGTGGATGGTGGTGGTAATGGTAGTTTATGTTGGGAGTGGTGGATGGTGGTAGTAATGGTAGTTAATACCGGTTGTGGTAGATGGTGGTAGTAATGGTAGTTAATATCGGTTGTGGTAGATGGTAGTGGTAATGGTAGTTAATCGGTTGTTTTAGATGGTGGTAGTAATGGTAGTTAATGTTGGGAGTGGTGGATGGTGGTGGTAATGGTAGTTAATATCGGTTGTGGTAGATGGTGGTGGTAATTGTAGTTAATGTTGGGAGTGGTGGATGGTGGTGGTAATTATAGTTATTGCTGGTAGTGATGGATGGTTGTGGTAATGATATAGTTACTGCTGGTAGTGGTCGATGGTGGTGATAATGGTAGTTAATACCGGTTGTGGTAGATGGTGGTGGTAATGGTAGTTATTGTTGGTAGTGATGGATGGTTGTGGTAATGATATAGTTACTGTTGGGAGTGGTGGATGGTGGTGGTAATGGTAGTTTATACCGTTTGTGGTAGATGGTGGTGGTAATGGTAGATAATGTTGGGAGTGGTGGATGGCGGTGGTAATGGTAGTTAATCGGTTGTTTTAGATGGTGGTGGTAATGGTAGTTAATGCTGGTTTTGGTGGATGATGGTGGTTATTGTAGTTAATGCTGGTAGTGGTGGATGGTGGTGATAATCGTACTTAATGCTGGTAGTGGTGGATGGTGATGATTATGATAGTTAAGACTGGTAGTGTGGATGGTGATAATGATCCTGATAGTTGTAGATGGTGATAATGATGCTGATAGTTATAGATGGTGATGTCAATAATTCTGCTAATGGTTGATTGTGATAGTAATTAGATGACAACAGTAGTAGGTTGTGATGCTAGTTAGATGACAGCAGTGGTGGATTGTGATGGTGATGATAATCATGATGCTGTAGTGGTGTATGGAAATGATGATTAATGATGGTGATGATGGTGATCAGTGATGTTAACTGATGATGGTGTTGGTGGCAGGTGATCATACTGATAATTAATGATGAGAATAGCCAATAACCAGGAGATCAATTTATATTTAGCTTTATTTTACCTTGGCTTTTGACCAATGAGAAGTATTGTAGCTCAAGACATCAATGTCACAGCTCTGAAGTCTTGGCTACGATAAAAAAAATTCTCCAAGTTGGCTATGCATTTTTAAATTGTTCTTCATCGTTCAGAACTCAGTCTAATTTTCAGTTGAATTAAAGTTCACTGCATATTCGTTTTACAGTTATTTGGCTATGTTTGTTTGGAAGTTTCACATTTCAAACTCTTCGTAATGTACGTATGTCAATGTTGCAGACCGCAATCTCACAAAAGCCAAAGGCTTTGGTTGTGTTATTGACGCCATGAAATGTCAATCAAAATTCTGGCAATACTTTACGTGCGCAGAAAGTCTTCATACGTAGGATTCCAGAAAGTGGAATAGAGGTCAAAGGCTCAACAAAGAAAGAATTTGTATTTTTACACTAAAAAAGATAATGTCACCGAAAGACCTGTATAGTACTGTAACACCTTTTTTTCTGTGATGTATCACATTCCATTGCATCTTCAAGTAGGCTATCTTCTTTACTATGAAATGTGATCTAAAAATAACCTTGTTTCTAAAAATACTGCGACATGTAGGGCAATCGTGCAAGTTGTTTCATAATATAGTGTAGTTATTGGCTGCTGGTGAACCCCTGGTTATGACGATGGTGGTAGTGGTGATGATGATTGATGATTGATAATAATGATTGATGATGAATAATGTTGATGGTGATTGATGATGGTTATTATTGATGATTATAATGAGTGTGGTGGTGACGACGACGATGATGATAAGTGATAAGTGATGATTGATGATGATGATGATGATTGATGATGATGATGATTGATGATGATGGTGATTGATGATTGATTATGATTGATGATGATGGTTATTGATGATGATGACTGATGATGATGATGATTATGATTGATGATGATGATGATGATTGATGATGATGATTGATGATGATGATGATGATTGATGATGATGATGATAACTGATGATGATGATGATGGTTATTGATGATTGATGATGATGATGATAATGACTGATGATGATGATGATGGTTATTGATGATGATGATGGTTATTGATGATGATGATGATGGTTATTAATGATGATGATGATGACTGATGATGATGATGATGATGGTTATTGATGATTGATGATGATGATGACTGATGATGATGATGATGGTTATTGATGATGATGATGATTGATGATGATGATGATGGTTATTGATGATTGATTATGATTGATGATGATGGTTATTGATGATGATGACTGATGATGATGATTGATGATGATGATGATGATGATGATGATGATTGATGGTGATTGATGATTGATGATGATGATGATTATGATTGATGATGATGGTTATTGATGATGATGACTGATGATGATGATGATTATGATTCGATGATGATGATGATGATTGATGGTGATTGATGATTGATGATGATGATAATGGTGATTGATGATGATGATGATGGTGATTGATGATGATGATGATTGATGATAATGGTGATTGATGATGATGATAATGGTGATTGATGATGATGATGATGATGATGATGATAACTGATGATGATGATGATGATGATGATGACTGATGATGATGATGATTATGATAGATGATGATGATTGATGATAATGATTGATGATGATTGATGATGATGATTGATGATGATGATTGATGATGATGGTTGATGATGATGATTGATGATGATGGTTATTGATGATTGGTTATGATGGTGATGATAATTGAAAATGATGATTATGATTGATGATAATGTTAATTGATGACGATGATGTTTATATTTGTTTGGTACTGTTAATTATGAAGATATTTATAATATTTTTTCGTTACAGATGTCATTCAACATGAACATGAGTCATCACACATTGCTGTGTACTGTAATGGCAAATTCTATAAACTTGAGTGTTTCTTCAGAGGACAGCTGTTAAAACCAGCCGACCTACAGTGGTAATGTTATTATTTCAATACGTCAGCAAGTGATTTAGAAGTTTTTTGCTAGCCTTATATGTGCAGGCATCTGTGTAGTTGTGTCATGCTCTTTGATTCTATTAAAATTCAAATTAATCTTTTCATGTACAAATTCCACAATAACGGAATACTTGCAGTGTTTGATAGTTTTTTCATAAAGACCAACAAATCCCTAAATATAAAACAAGATTCTCCTGTAGACGCGCATTGTATCATGGTATCTTGAGCATGAGATTTAATGGAGAAAAGGTTTGGGATGAAATTGATAACGATCCAAAAATTCTTTCCACAAAGACGTTCAAAGCCAACTTAAAGGAAAAATTCATCTTAAATTCTTAAATCATTTAGTATCCTGTAAAATATATTTGCTTTATCGTGCTTTTCTGGCTTTGTCGCTTTCGTTTTTTTTTTATTCCCCTTTAACATGTCGATCATGCATTAACTTGTTTTAAGAACAATAGAGTTCTAATTGCCTGCCCTAAGGTTATTCCAGCCAATCAGCACCTCACAAATTGTAAGTGAAATGACTCTTTGTAAAAGTCAGACATATAATTTAAAGGAGGATAAACGTTGTTGTTTTTGTTAGCTTTGCAAATAAATTAAGATGCTCTTTAATTTGTAAGTGTATATGACTTTGTTTTCTTTAAGTTTTAAAGTGCCTGGATTGTTGTGAATAGTACATCAACATAGTTGTCTGATGGTAAACGTTTTTAATCTGTCAGTCATTTACATGTTTTCAGAAAAGCAATTTTTACTTGGAGCTCCGTTAGTACGACCACCAACGGGCCAAGGTAAAGTGGTTATATTATCGGGTGGTCGTATTACCGGGGTTGGTTTATGTTTCGTAGCAAACATGTTTTAATTAACGTGTATTTCAAGCATATCCGTACATCACATGTTCTACAAACTGTTCTGAAGCCCTTAAATAGTATTCAAAAAATAAAAGAAAAATCTTTCAGCTCTGAAACAAAACGATTTTAACAACCTAGTTTTTACAAGAGCTACTGAAATGAAACAAACAGTAACGATCTGCCACATGCACATCAATCAACAACATACATATCGATCAACCGGAAGCGGAAGATAAGAAGGAAAAAAATGGATAACGGGCTTTAATTTTTTTCGTCTTTGTCCATGATGAGAGAACAATTTAATTAGTTTGATGTTATGTAATTAGAGACTTTTAGTTTAAAAAGTTATTGTTTCAAAAGTGTCAATTTCCGTTCTGATAACTTAATCTTTTAAAAGATAACAATATGACATTAAAACTGTCATTATTTCACAATGCATTTCCTATTGCAAATTTGTATCCATGGATTAGTAGTAGTATTAACGAGGTTAAAACAAAGAAAAAATGCCCTTTGGGGATTAAATCAAAGGCTTTCTGAGCTACTTCAAGGATGAATATAAATTTTTCAACAAAATATTGCATTACAAAATTAATTAGCTTTTAGTAATGTAACGTCTTGAGTTTGCAAGTTGTGAAAGGCCGATTTCAAACTCCGTGAAAGAAAAATTTTTTTCATTTTTTTTTGTTTGTTTTTTTCTATTTAATTTCTTTATTTTCATTTTTTTTCCAATGTAATCTAATATAATTTCCTATCTTATAGTACTGTTGCTAAAACTATAAATTTTTTAAACCATAGTGTGGTCTAATAGTAACATCTTGTGTTTGCATTTTGTGAGAGCCCGAGTTCAAACCCGGGAGGGACATTGTTTTCCTTATTTTTTTATTTTTTTCCTATTTTCCTTTTTTCTATTTAATTTCTATATACTCAATTTTTCTATTCTAATATAATTTCGTATCTTATAGTAATGTTGCTAAAACTATAAATTTTGTATATAAATCCATATATAACAGCATTACAAGTGTGGCGTAATGGTAACATCTTATGTTGGCAAGTTGTAAGATCCTGAGTTCGAACTTCGTGAAAAGAATTATTTTTTCTGTTTTATTTTTATTCTTTTCTTTTTATTTGTTTTTTTTTAAATTTTATGTTCCTAATTAATTTTTTATACTTCAGTGTTTGTTTCAATTATGCAAAAGTGCGCATGCATAGCCTAGTGATTATTGCGTCAGCTTTAAAAGCAAGAGATCCCGGGTTCGAAACCGAGTTGGAGTTATTAAAAACGTTTTTACCTTGTAAACTTATAGGTTGATGCTTACATTAGTTACCCCATTAAAAGTTTACAACCGAGTAAGTGACTAAATGCATCTCACTCCTAAACCTCATCGATGATTGACGACATCCGTGAGGTAAAAAAAATGGTCGTTGGTCGCTTTAAACGGGTGTATCTATAACAAAATGTATGGGCGTTTTGCCGGGCCCAAAAAAGTGGTCGTAATAACCAGGTGGTTGTATTAACCAGGAGGACATATGACAGGATTCCACTGTAAATGGTTTAGACAGCATTTACACGTATAGTTGGCTATTTTTGTCAACAAAGATTTTTATCTGTTTAGACCTACATCGAGTTTGCACTTAAACGCCGAAATCGATGAATTTATCTGGTTATTTTCAAAAATAGTGCGTGTCAAAATAACAAAATGTATGGGCGTTTTGCCGGGCCCGAAAAAGCGGTCGTAATAACGAGGTGGTTGTATTAACCAGGTGGTTGTATTAACCAGGAGTAAAGTAGAAAGTAAACTGTTGAAAACGATACGTTTAAGCTAAGCATTCAAAATCCTTTACGAGCCTAGCGCTTATCTCAGGTTTCCATCGTGTTGAGCGAAAGAGAGTCTGACTCCCCCCTGGACGGGACACTAATCCATCGTAGGTTAGCTCCCATCAAATATTGACCAGTAATCATTTACCTACCATGGGAGGATGGGAAGCTGAGTTGGGTTAGGCGGAAAAGAAGGTTACACAAATATTCGAACCTCGGTAAACTGGGGATCTTGTTGCTGCAAAGAAGAGATCTTACCAACTGCGCCAACCACGTCCGCCCTAAGCTATGAGTGTTTATGTGTAAACGCAGATGTTTTTATCTGGATAAAAATGTAGCCATTTACTTGTACACGCTTTCCTAAAATAAAACAAGAAAACTATTAAAGAAAGTGAGTTAGCAGCCTAGCACACATTTTACAAACCAACTGAATTTATCACCCAATTTCTCGCTCCCATCCTTGATACATGGAAGTTTTATTTTCCCGTCTGTTGCAAGCCAATTCTCCTTTTTGTTTATGTTTGGTAAAAGCTAACCTGCAAGAATTTCACGTACAGTGGGATTAGATGAATATTAATTTCATATGTTTAGTAATACATAAACCACTTTTTAGTAAAAAGAGGAGGTTGATCATGGTCTAATACACTACTTAGGGTTCTTTAATTGCTTTATGACAGATTTTACTCTCTGCAAGTTGCGAAAATCAATAAAACACGCTTTTTCTAAGTTTTATACTCTGATAAAACGTAAATTTTCGACCAATCAGAGTGCGGGCAGGGTCCTATCTGTATCATAACGGAGTATATTCTGTAGCAACTTATTCTAGTATGTTGTCCTCTATTAAAACTTGTATTTTTACATTTTCAGGCAACTTCAGATGATGATTGACGACAAATCGGAACCGGCAGCTGGAGAAAATCTTTTGCCAGCTTTAACGAGTGACAACAGGTAAACTTGTTTAATTGTTGTGAGCTTTGTCTCTATATCAGTAGCAATTCTGTAAAATAATTTTGCAAATTAATATAAAACATGTTATCCCTGCCTTCGTGGTCGGGTGAAAACCAAGACTAACGACTGATGAAACTTTTTTGTTTTTAAGTGTTCCTGTTCAGCCTAATATAGAAAAAGACGATGTACCAAGTGCCCATATATGTAGTTTTATTTCTTTCTGAAACTTCTGAAGTTTCGCAGTTTACAGCTAACCACATCAATTATTTCACTTTCATGCTTCATAGTGATATGCGAAAACACTATAAATGCTAGTCAGGGCTCGACTTTAGAAAAAAATCTTGTGGCCAGCTGGCTTCTAAATTTTTAAATTTGGTTGCTAGCACCTATTATAACTTGAAATTGTGGCGTCCAGACTGGCGACCACGAGTGAAAAGTTAGTCGCCATCCGACCAAATCAAGTCGCATTGGCGACCCCACAGGTCGCAATGTCGAGCCCTGCTAGTACTATACATATTATTTTGTTATGATTAAGGTTGTTATTCGTTGTGGCAGTTGGACAATACTTTTAGTTTTTTCTTTTGTCTCACAACAAGTCACTTAGATAGAGTTCGCAATGTTTTGACTGCTTACTGCTAGTCTTCTTCAGGCGATGGGGTCGACAGGTTCTGTTACAGCAGTGGTTTGTTGTGATTGGCTAATTTCGATCTGGCTATTATTTCCATTTTGTAATAATTGGTATTAAACCACCCTTTTTCCGATTTTAAAAAGAAATGGGTGCTCTGTGAACATTTAAAAATTGAAGAGTCGCAACTAGGCATAAAAATTGATAAAAAGTTAAAACGTTCTCTAGTTTAAATTATTTTTTTAAAAAAACACAAGCTTTCGGTTGTCAACCTACAACCTTTGACAAGTAAAAATATATGCAAAACGAAACCGTATAAAACGTTTAAAGGTGTGAAATAGATATTAAATTATGGATAAAAACAATACTATAAGATAAAAACAAACTAAAATACTAATGACAAATATTCAAATATAAAATATTAGATAAATATTTATAAAATATAGGTTGACAACCAAAAGCTTGTGTTTTTTAAAAAAATTTAAAATGGAGAACGTTTTAAATATTTATCAGTTTTTATGCCTAGTTGCGACTCTTCAATCTTTAAATTAATAATCAATGTTATCGCAGTTTGAGTTCTAGTTTGGAGTAATTAAGATTTTTTTGAAAAAACTGAAGTACAAGGAACTAATTATCTTAACTCAACAAAACACGTAAAACAAACTAATCAATGTACACAACATCAAAAAGGAGGTAGTCGATATAGTGAGTTAAGTCCTAGAGTCAATATAAGGAATGTATAAGCAATATTTTGTTTTAAAACCAGGAAATACTATTAACTTATCAAAACACAAACACGATGTAAATAACAAATTATTCTCGTATCACAACAGAAAAGCGTAGTCTAGAGTTAAAATCGAAGGCTCAAGGGCAAACTTAAAGTATCATCGGAGTTCAAATCCATTTGTTTAGAAGAAAAAACGTTTTTGTTGATCGGGAACACATGTACAATGTTTAAACTAAAAAGAATAAAGCAAATATATTTGAAGAAAAGATCTTCCAATTCCTGACACCTGCTTAGGGTGAGATATCTCGGGGGCTAGGGATAACTCGGTCCTCCGAGATATCTCGGGCCGAGCCAAGTTTCTCTACATTTACGTTATGTTCCAGTCATTCAATTCACATGAAGCCGAGACAACTTGGGGGTGCGAGATATCTCGGTCTGGAAGATAGGGATAGCCCTAGGATTAAAGTTGTCTCCGTACATGTGAACTGTCAGTCATACCGAGATATTGGGTGTTACTAAATGCACTCCGGTTGAGATCACCTTCCTTATATACTTTAAATAAGGTTAATATAGAGTATCGTAGATAAAATTTAAATATTAGCATGACAAGTCTATATAGCAATGTATAGCAATGTATAGCCATGTATAACATAGTATAGCCAT
>JAOTRI020000013.1:12476-28711 GCA_028564885.2 Zoanthus sanctaehelenae | reverse complement strand
GCAAACTGATTGGTTCCTGGGTGCAGCAACGAATTGTGATTGGCTAAGGAAATTTTCCGCCATTTTGAATTTTTTATCCTTCGGCTGATGACGTCAATCGTGCGTCTGTCCTCTAATAGATCATAAGCAAAAACCAATCAAAATCCGTGAATATCCTAGGTTATTATATAAACGATACTCATGTATGATTAATGTTAACAGGCAATTATATAAGCTTATGAATAAAAACCCAAACACTTCAGTGTGTACTACTTACGGTGTTCATTGAACAATTTTTGTTATTCTTCCAAAAAATACTTGCATGGTTCTCTATGGACAATATCGAGCATTAATATTCTTTCTTTGGTTTTTAATGATTTACAATTCTTAGGGGTTAGACTAGCAATCCTGCAATAGGCGGTAATACAAAGCGGCAACGCAGACCAAAAACAGTTATTATAGCTACATTTGAAAATTGAAGAGTCGCAAATTTTTTTACAATAATAAAAAACAACGTTCTCTAGTTAAAACTTTGAAAACACAAGCTTTCGTTTGCCAATGTAGATCAAGAGTCATTTTGTGTTGTACTATACTGTATTGATTTTATTCATATTTTAAATTCTTATTTAACTCTTTTCAACCTTTATATACGGATTCTTTTTCAATATTTTTTACTTGTCAAAGGTTGTAGTTTGACAATCTGCTACAACATTAGAATACACCTCTAGGCAAGTCTAGGTAGCCAACAAACAAAGATAAACAAGATTTGAGTCTAAAACTTGAGATAGCTTCTCGAACCAACAAATAGATAAATTTTGTCGCTTTTCAAGTACTTTTTAATAGAATATATGGCGGTTCCAAAATACTCAAAACAGCTGGATGGTAAAAATGTTGAACCGTACATTCTATATAAAATTTCCATTAGATTACAGGAAACTGTAAACAAAGATCCGGCCGCCTTGACAAAACTTTGAAAGAACCTGTCGTATTTGGACCCATACCAAGATAATCATGCAAGTCCCTAGATTATATTTCATTCTATTAACATTGTTCTAAACCTGTTATATTTTTTAGTTCCGACCATAGACCATGAAGAAGTTGCACACATTTTACCGGAATGTCCTTATAATCCAACGTACTTGCCTAAAGAAATCCCGATAATACAATTTCAAGGAACTCTTTGGGTATGAGTACCATGAACTACAATAGCTTTAGCAGAAATAGCAATTGTATCTTCTGTTGCAGTGTGAAAAAAGAAGTTTATTTATTTTTTATTACCTAGATTCTGATTCTGGTGGCAAGGTGAAGAAACAAGTTATTTAAATTTACCCATTTCAAGGAAGTTATGTTTTTGCCGGGGTTTGTTTGTAAGTTAGTTAGTTAGTTAGTTAGTTAGCTAGTTAGTTAGCTAGTTAGGTAGTTAGTTAGTTAGTTAGTTAGATAGTTAGTTTGTTGGTTAGTTAGTTAGGTAGTTAGTTAGTTAGCTAGCTAGTTAGTTAGTTGGTTAGTTAGTTAGTTAGTTAGTTAGTTAGTTAGTTAGTTAGCTAGTTAGGTAGTTAGTTAGTAAGTTAGTTAGTTAGGTAGGTAGTTAGTTAGTTAGTTAGTTAGTTAGGTAGGTAGTTAGTTAGTTAGTTAGGTAGGTAGGTAGTTAGTTAGTTAGTTAGTTAGGTAGGTAGTTCTTTAGTTAGTTAGGTAGTTAGTTAATTAGTTAGTTAGTTAGTTAGTTAGGTAGTTAGTTAGTTAGTTAGTTAGGTAGGTAGTTAGTTAGTTAGTTTGTTAGGTAGTTAGTTAGTTAGTTAGTTAGGTAGGTAGGTAGGTAGTTAGTTAGTTAGTTAGTTAGTTAGTTAGGTAGTTAGGTAGTTAGTTAGTTAGTTAGTTAGCTAGTTAGTTAGTTAGGTAGGTAGGTAGGTAGTTAGTTAGTTAGTTAGGTAGGTTGTTAGTTTGTTAGTTAGCTAGTTAGGTAGGTAGTTCTTTAGTTAGTTAGTTAGTTAGGTAGGTAGGTAGGTAGTTAGTTAGTTAGTTAAGTTGGTAGGTAGTTAGTTAATTAGTTAGTTAGTTAGTAAGTTAGTTAGGTAGTTAGTTAGTTAGTTAGGTAGTTAGTTAGGTAGTTAGTTAATTAGTTAGTTAGTTAGCTAGTTAGTTAGTTAGTTAGTTAGTTAGTTAGTTAGTTAGGTAGTTAGTTAGTTAGTTAGTTAGTTAGGTAGTTAGTTAGTAACTCAAAAAAATTATATACGGATTTTGATGAAATTTTCAGAAATGGGACATCGAAGAACTGATTAAATTTTGAGGAGATCCCCAAGAAATCCAGGATTTTGGATCACTTTGAATTTTTCATTATATATACGACTATAATGTTGCGTAGCGGAGATCTGCGTTCTCTGAGTGTTTTTCTACATAGTTCAGTTTATTTCCTTCGGCTTAATTGAAGGCGATAATTTTTAAGTTTGTTCTGTTTTTGAGTATATTTATCTAATTATTCATTCCATGATGTGACTCTGGTTCCCAGGTACAAGATTCAAGATTCCATCTCGGTGGGTTTCGCATTTCGGAAATTCTGTTTTCCAAGGTTCCAAATCTTAAAAGGAAAAAGATTCTGTATTAAAAACAAGTGCTTGTATTTTCTTAATTCCAAAATCAGGGGAAAAGAAACTTTCTGGATCCAAGATTATCTTACAAGGGGTGATTGAAGGGTTAATTTAAGAAAAAAAGAAAATAATTTCTGGTGAAAAGGAAGATTTCAAACGAAATAGCTATAGTATCAACATAAGGGAACTGTAGGAATAAACTATCATTAATGTCATTATCATTTATTAATAATAGAACATGTTGGGCAGAAGGTTTACCATGCAAGTCTACAGTTTTGTTTAAAAAACCCAAGTCGTTTAAGGTCAAAAGTCTAGGAACTTGCTGTATATTCTTCTTGGAGTTTTAAAACCAAGAAATTAAAAAGAATGTTATATTCTATCACTATTAGATCTTGTTTTGTATCTTAACAAAATGTAATCTTTTGTTAATTATCAAGTCTAGTGTTGTAATGGTTGTATTCAAGGAGTTTTTAAGAACAAGCTAAGGTTAAGGCTGAAATAAAAAAAAAATGTTTCTAGTTAAAACTTTACTGAATCTTGTAATTTACGTTCGCAGTGTGCACAGTAAAAACACAAAAGCTCCGTTTCACATTTATTATATCTACTATTGGGCCAATACTACACGTACTCATGCAATACTAAAGTTCCTAAGAATATCATCACTGTTTTTCAATGCTTTTTCTTTTTGGTTCTACATTTTCCATTATTTCAAACCGGATTTTTGCTGAGTTTCTATTTGTCATCAATATTATGTAATTATTGTTTCACGTTAATTTATTCACGTAGAGGATTGGTTGGCGGCCGTTGGCCGCATCTTGAAATGCATTAATGTGAAAGCGGTTCCAGTTCTTGCTCACCATAAAGTCTCCAGTAGCTCAGCTGGTAAAGCATCCGACTAGAACACGGAGGATTGTGGGTTCAAATCCCATCTGGGGCTCGGATTTTTCCGAGTTTTTCATTGTAATCTATATCATGTAATTGTTGTTTCACGTTAATATTTCAAACATCTCACAGAAATAAGAACAAATTGAGGCTGAATCTGCAAAAATATTAAGAACAAAGAGCTGTCTTCAAAATTTACTGGTTCTTTAAACAAAAAAGCGTGTATATTGACAGGCATGAGTAATTAAACTTCGATGGTTTATCGCCAAGCTTTTCAGAAAGAAAGGATCAAATGGCAACCGCGATATGATTGTTAACTAAAACATCAACAGGAAACGTATATATTCTTTATTTTGATTTAGATCACAATAACGTTCTATCGGTATATCGTTAACCATGATTTTGGTTAGAATAAACGAGGCTTATAAACTTTTCTTTTAGCACAGCTAAACAACGTTGCAATTTCGTAAAATAAAGTACAAAATCAAACTTTTCTTATTTTAGATTAAGAAGATGCCGAGTGCAGTTTATCCTGATGATCACACCTGGTTTTATACGACTTTAAACAAGTCTGATGTGGATAAAGGGAATCCGCTTCTCGATGAAAGGGTGAGTAAGAGAAGAAACGGTTGTTTTTTGGGGGGGTGGGGATAGGGATGAGGGGGAGAGAAGGAGCTGGTGAACCTTAACTCCCCGTCCTTAATTAAATGACAAAATTGAGAATCTCTCTTCATCCTCTTACCAAGAGGTATGACCCTCCTGTTTTTGAGCTCACCTTTTCTATTGACCCTCCCTCTAAGGCCCCATCCCTTCCTTTCCCAAGAAAGAAACGTAGCTTCCCAAAACGGAAACGTTATCTGGTAACGCAAATCATCAGAAGGTGTATTTCATTACATTAATGATAAAGTTTATAACTTTGAAAAACCAATGACATTCGCCAGACGCAGTACATATTTCAAAAAGAGCAGCAGTGGTGAATGGAGTGGATCTTGTGAGCAGTCCTTAAACACTGAGTAGCTCAGTGCGCAGTTGTTAAGACTTATGTCTTCCGACCACCAGATTTCCAGTTCGATCCTTTTTTTGCAATTCTTAACTTTATAGAAGCTTCCGATTTGGTATAAAATCTTATTAAACTCATCAGATATTTCGAGACTGGACTCTGAAAAAATTTGTTAAAAGGAATTTTCATTTCAAGAATATAGTCTGAAACACTCTTACATCGTTTCTTGACAGGCCAAGCAGTTAGTGTAAACGATTCCCGGCTTTGCCAAGATCTAAGTCTTTATGTGACATTGTCTTCCTCCAAAGCTCACACAGTTTTCCATCCATCCGAGGCCGGTAAATGAATACCAGCATGTGATAGGAGCTGAGCTTAGTTGATTAATAAGAGTATTGTATAGGAATCTTATCTTTTAATACTTCAGAAACCATGCATGCAGAGACAGGCGCCAGCTCTAATGAGGGCGCGGAAAAGATCTTATATAAAGCTATTACGTCTAGCTGGTTTCTGATATGGCATTCAATTTGAAGCTCATAAAGCCTATAATATTCTAGATCGCACGTAAAAACCACAACTATTCAAATTACACTAAAGAGTTATTTGCATAAATTACTGACAATCAAAGCTAAAGATTTCAATCAATCTTTTACATGCAGGAGGCGAAAGATGTGGTTGAAGAGTATGTGGTTGCTTTAATCAAACAAAAGGGGTGAGTTACTTTACCAACAACAATAATAATAACAGGACGTGG
The DNA here is from genome assembly GCA_028564885.2 of Zoanthus sanctaehelenae. Classification (NCBI taxonomy): domain Eukaryota; kingdom Metazoa; phylum Cnidaria; class Anthozoa; order Zoantharia; family Zoanthidae; genus Zoanthus; species Zoanthus sanctaehelenae. Next base: position 23,514 of record JAOTRI020000013.1, on the reverse strand, counting down.
ACGTTGTTAAGATCTCTGCTTTCCAACCACAAAGTCCCCAGCTCGATCCCGGCACTTTGCCGAGATTTAAAAATTTGTGTGGCCTTTTTTTCCGCCTAAGCCAACTCAGCTTTCCATCCTCCCGGAGTTGGTAAATAAGTACCAGCTTCTGCTACGAGCTAACCTGCGATGGACTATAGTGTCCCGTCCTGGGGACTAAAGACTTCCATCTGCTTAGCATTATGAAATCCGGAGATAAGAGCCAATTCCATCGGCCACAAGGCTCAAAAGGATTTAGCTAGCCATCTATTAGGACTCTTTGTCTTCTCTGATCTAAGAAACTATTGACCCGGTTTAATATATATGAATTAAGGTTGAGGGGTTTCAGTTTATTCCAAAGAATATTATGAGATACAGAACCGAAGGCCTAACAGAAGTCAAAGGAAAAAAATCCGTACAAACTTAACATCGCTATCTAACCGCTTAAGTAATGTATGTTGACACTTGATCAGGGCCATAGTGGAATTGTGTCCTTTTCGATAGGTAAATTAATCAGGATCAATATAACTGTTGCAAATGCAAGACATTTCCTGCTTGTATACTAAACGTTATTTAAGCATTAGAGCATAACTTTCTATGACTTTATCGGCGAAATAGAGCACGTGTAATGTTGGGAGAAACACGAGAACGTTGTAAAATCACAAGCTGCAGGGAAGTAATTTTACAACGTTTCGAGTGTCCCTCCCAACACCACAAGTGCTCTATTTCGCCCAAAAGTCATAGAAAGTTGTGCTCTATAATGCTTTTATGATATAGCAAAACAAGCGGCAAAACAAGCAAGCGAAAACCGTGACTTTATCGGTGTAATAAAGCATAGATTTGAACCAATAAGAGCGCGCGTTATATCGTAGCCATATTATAATTTGTTATTATAGCACCTGACAATATTGTTCTATTTTCGGCATTTAGTGGTGTATTGCGGTATTTAAACACGTTACGATGAATTTGTGCTGCTGATCGCATATATTGTGTGTAGCTAAGTACTAAATGCTCGATACGGTATGGACTTGAACCGCTGATCTTTTGTATCGCGTGTTTGTTGCTAGTGAAATCCAAAGATTATGCTGTGTTCCAAGCAAAAGGCTTTTCGTTTTGCTAGTAGCAATTAATTAAATAATATCTGATTGTCCCATGATTCTTGTTGTGTTTCCACATGGTGTTCATCCAAGTTTGTACCATATCTCAGGTAATGTTGTTAGTCGGGCTTAGTGGAACAACATCAACAGTGATAAAAAGATCATTTACCTTCACGCTTCACTATCGCTCGCAAGCCATCCAGCCCATCCAATAATCGAGTTTGAAATGAGTTGTTCTGGTGACCACAGGTAGCCCGTCATGATTAATGTTGCTGCTCACTCGCTTCACTCCCTCGCAGCAACAAGAATGATTAGAATGATTGTAGTCTTAATAATTGTAAATTGCAATTTTTTTTATTTTAAATTACAAAAGATATATTTAGTGCTAACCTGTAGAAATTCTATTGGTTAAATGCTTTTTAAAGTGAATGAGCTACAAAGATTTTAAGTGAACGATATATGATAAAAGATCTTATTGTAGAGTTTAAGACAAGGTGTTTTTAGCTGGTGGATAGCTATCGGGATAGTTGGGAAATTAGTATGTCAGGCATAAAGAATAAAAAATTTGTAATCGATTTCCGTTACTTTAGTCGTATTCGAACATTCGTTAAATGGTCGTTAAGAATACTCTTGCATTTGCATGGCTACCAGTGAAAGACGATCAATCTGTCGGTAGACCAGCACATGTGGTTGATCGCACGTACAGTATATTAATCAAAGAACAACAGTCAAGATACAACAGCTCCCTGACAAAGTATCTTACTTACTCTGCGAGCTTACCAAATGATTCCTTTGATTGTAATTGCCATCGAAAACCGTTTTTTCAAATTTAAACTACAGGGAATCTAAGGGTTGCCTTTTGTAAATAAATAGGTTACAAGAAAATCAAAAGATTGACATTTGGTGAACGATTTTTGAGTAATAAGAAAAAGATCGTTTTATAGTTGTCACTGACACGGAAACTTTTTGATATGTTTAATCCTAAACTGTCGGAACCTCAACACGGTTGCTCTTTTAAACAACAAGAAACTTGTCTTAATGTTCGCTCTTTCTAATTTAGGACTTTCTTAAAGGAACTTTCTTTCCCCTCTTTAACGAAAAGTCAGTCTCAAAAAACATCCACTGAATTAATTTTGGTTGAATGTTTTTGTGTTTATCAAAATATTATTTCAGGTACAATTGAGAGCATCACACCGCAGAGCGTATCTGGCTTGAGGAAGGTGCTTAACACAAGTATGATGGATATCATGTATTACACAAGTCCCTTCTACAGATATGAGGTATCGGCGTAGTTTCGTGACATTAATTTTTATATTTGAATTTAGCTCTACCCTTTTTGTAAAATTCAATAACAAAACAAAAAAACAAAATGAGAACGGGTAGAAATACAAGGACATAAAAATCATGATCAAAATGAAGGTAAACTAGAATCAGAGATAAACTAGAATCGAAGGTGAACCACAAACAGAGGTAAAGTAAAAAGAAAGATAAAATAGAAACGAAGGTAAAGCACAAACAGAAGAAAGATATATTAGCAACGAAGGTAACCACAAACAGAGGTAAACTAAAATGAAAGATAAACTAGAGACAAAGGTAAACTACTAACAGAGGTAAACTGAAAAGAAAGGTAAACTAGCAACGAAGGTAAACCACAAACAGAGGTAAAGTAAAAAGAAAGATAAACTAGAAAGGAAGGTAAACCAAAAACAGATGGACGTGTGTTTTTTCTCTAACTTTTGCTTCGTTCAATTCAATTCCCATCGCTTTTCAGATTATTGACAGCGTGCGTTCAGAACTGAACAGAATCTACAACATGTACTGCTCTAGAAATCCCTCGTTCGTTGAAAAACAAGGAAAAGTTTCAGTAATTGCACATTCCCTTGGAAGTGTCATTACATACGATATTTTATCTCTTTGGGACATTGAGGAGCGCCACCTCACTGAAGAGGCAGCCACAGGCACAGGCTTTCTCACTGAGAGTCTCAATTACTTCCGTTCGGTTACAAGCTTCACGGGAGCAGAGGGTGCCAGTTGCTCAAATTCAAGTTCTGAGGTCAAAGGGAAACGAAAAGAAAATATAAGGATGGAACTAGCTGAGGCAAGAACGCGTGTAACCGAGCTAGAAGCGAGATTAAAGAGTGAAGTTAAACATTGGCATGAAGTGAAAGAAGGAAAAGTTGATGGTTGTCCAATGGGTTTACATTTCAAGGTTTGTTCAATGATTCTTCTCTAATATGATAATTGAGATAATCATAATCATAATCATAATAATAACCACAGTCATAATCAGAATCTTAATAATGTTAAAGTGATGGTAGTATTAATAGCCCTTGTAACTCAGTGGTAATTCTTCGGACGGCGTTAATTTAAACCCTGTTATTGGCTCAGAATTTTTTAGAATTAATAGTTTGAAAAAGAAGTCAGTACGCACTCAGTGTTAATTTTTCGGACGGCTTTAATTTAAACCCTGTTATTGGCTCAGAATTTTTTAGAATTAATAGTTTGAAAAATAAGTCAGTACGCTCTCTGTGGTGATTCTTCGGACGACTTTAATTTAAACCCTGTTATTGGCACAGAATTTTTTAGAATTAATTGTTTGAAAAAGAAGTCAGTAGGCTCTCAGTGGTAATTCGTCGGACGGCGTTAATTTAAACCCTGTTATTGGCTCAGAATTTTTTTAGAATTAATATTTTGAAAAAGAAGTCATTACATACCAGAAGTTGTTTATTTTTAACGTTAAGAAATGTTCAATCTAGATGTTCAAGTTGTTTGTAGTGGAGGCCGTACCTTACTTAAAAAGATATTATCATATAAACGCTTAATAAAGACGTTTCTAAAGATTTCTGGTAAGTAACTTTTACTCCTACCTATTTGCAGTATGTGCACTGCACCTGAGGTAACCCTAAAATTTCAGTAGGAATTTTGATAAACAGCTCAGCTGTAAAATTATTTTTTCTCATCGGTTGTTAAAATTGTTGTTTGGAAAACATATTTTAGAATTTCAAGGTTTTTGCGGCAATATTCGTGGCGAGTTTCCTCATTTGCAATCTCCTCCTAAACTATGGTGATTATTAATTATAGTCTGAGAAGTTTAAATTGCGTCTGTGTTTCCAATCAGACACTCTTTGAAAATTTGTGTATGTTTGATTGAAAGACCACAAAATAATGACGTTTCGGGCGTTCAATACTTTGTTGTGGTAGAAACGAAGGCTGTTGTTCAAAACGTTATTGTTATTTATTTGTTTGAAATTAGTAAACATTTATACATAGTTTGAAATTAAGAAGAAAACAACGGTATATTTTCAGGTTGAAAATTTGTTCTGTATTGGCTCTCCGTTGGGAGTGTTTCTTACCCTTCGTGGGATGAAACCACACGAGAATGATATTGAAGATCACGTGCTTCCCCGGTCAGTTTGCAAAAAGATGTACAATATTTATCATCCAGCCGACCCAGTGGTAAGCAGATACGAAAAAAGTATTTTACCTTTTCTACCATTGAAGTAACTGTTTTATTATTGTTCAAACGGAGGCATATAGTTTGTAAGAAGGAGTAACAGTGGGGAAAAGAGGTCGAAAGGAAATCGTGGTTGGGAAGAAGTGGTTTGAAAGAAATGGTGGTTAAAAGACGTGGTCCATAAAGAGTGGTGATTGAAAGCTAAGGTTAAAAACTGATGATGGCAAGAAATGAATGTTAAGGAATATGGAACAGGTGGTAGGAAATGAAGAGAGTTTAAAAAAAGTACTCGGCAAAGAATGATGGTTGAAAGAAGAACTCGGTTAGCAATGGTGGTTGGAAGAAGTAATCAGTAAGGAATTTTGGTTGGAAAAGGTAGTCGGTAAGGAATGGTGTTTGGAAGAAATGCAAGGTAAAGAATGATGGTTGGAAGAAGTACTAGGTAAGGAATGGTGGTTGACAGAAGTATTCGGTAAGGAAAATGGTGTTTGGAAGAAAAACTAGGTAAAGAATGGTGGTTGGAAGAAGTAATCAGCAAGGAATGGTGGTTGGAAAAAGTACTCGGTAAGGAATGGTGGTTGGAAGGAGTATTCGGTTGGGAATGGTGGTTGTTTGGAATCTTCTTCCTGTTCTTTTTGTTCAACCAGCTCTGCACAGATGCATTCATCAGGGATGCCATGCTTGGACTACCCAATGCTGGTCCATTGATCTTAACTTGAAGCATTGCTTCAAGCATATCATTCTGAAGGCAATTTCTGCATCTGTTTTTCACAACTTTTAGGGCAGTCGCTCCTCTTTCGGGCCATGCATTGCTCACTGGAAGGGTGATTGCAGCCTCCACTATAAGAAGAAGTTCTCCAAAAAAGGGATTGTACTCCGATCTCTTTTTCAGCAGCTGGCCAAGAAACCTTTGAGTACTGGTGGTACTACTTTTACCGGCCTTGATTTCAGAAGGAATATATGGCTTAATGTTTTCATTTATGTTAAACTTCATTTGCTGCCATTCTGCAAGAAGTTTGTTCTATCTTGTCTTCTTTGAACTGTCATCATCTCTCTGGTGAAAGTGATCAGCTAGAGTAGAGACATCTTTGTTTCCATATTCACTGAAACTCGATTGACTACTTTCTGACACGCCCATAGGGTCGAATATTTTTAGGGCTGCAAGAATGGGGGAGCTGCCAGCAAATCGCGCCTCAATGTTTTCAGTGAGACTTTTGATGTAATTCTCTTGCAAGTGGTAAAGCTGCTGTTTTTCTGCAGTGCTTATCTTGAGATCTTCACAGATGTTGCTAAAGGAATCAGTAGCAGATTCAAACTTCTCCAAGGGTAAATTGGTTTCCAGCAGCTCCTTGACAGTGGCTTTGGTTGTGTTGATTAGTGGAAGGATTTCTGAGAAGGACACAGATCCTGCTTGAAATGCCTTGGAAAGATTGGACAGGCCAGTCAGGACATCCTTCAAAATGAACAGCACTTCAAGGAATTTCCCTTCTTTCAACCTTTTGAACAGGCCATGGGCTGTAGCACAGCCACTTTCATCTAGAGCCTGAAGGGTATGCATAAATGCCTCATATTCTTGATACAGGGCTGCTACGGACTTCTCAAAACTCAACCACCTTGTTGAACAAGCCTTCTTCATCTTTTTAACTAATATCTGATTATTCTTTTCTGTTAGCTGAAGGTTGAACTTCTTAATGTTCACTTGAGCCTTCAACAGAACTGCTAAGCGTTTTGGCGAACTTTCAAAATATGTCCACAGTTGAAGCAATGTGTCCTCCACTCGCTTGACATACGAAATATCCTTGTTGGTATCAGTACACGCCAAGGCCAATTTGTGACAAATTGCAGTGAACATTTATAATGACTGAGTTTAGCCCCTTAAGCTGTGCTGCCACTCCGCTGTTTTTCCCAATCATCATGGCAGCTCCATCTGTTGACAGACCTTTCATATTTTCGATCTTCAAGCCACATTGCTGTAGTTCATCGTTGATTAGGGATGTCAGAGCATCAGAGTTGGCACTTACAAATTCCTCAAGGACATCTTGTACCGAGAGAAATGCAGTTTCTATGCAGGAGGTGATGGGGCTAACAAACTGTATGAATTTTAGCATTTGACACTTTACAGAGATGTCTGTTACTTCATCCACCATTAGTCCAAAACTTTGAACCTTCTGCACGTCGTGGGTAATTTCTTCTTTAATTGACTCTCCTAAGACCAAGATGATTTCTCTAATGGATCCCTCAGACCTGTGATGGAAGTGTCGAAAGTGACTTACTTCAAGGGACTTTTCAGCAGCCTTGATTAGTTGGAGAAACGTCCTGTTTACAATATGTTCTTTTGCCAGGAAGTAAGCAATTGAAAAGACTTTTTCCAGGACATCGTTGGCAATCAGTTTCCTTTCTTCTGTTTTTTTGTGGAAGATGGACATGCGCTGCCATTGCTCTTGACTGACTGCTTCTTTATGTTGGTCAGAATTTCGATGTGCCGTAATGGCATCATACTTCATTCTCAAACCTGACTCTTCTTTATTCTGTGCTGTCTTAACTGCATGTTTCTTGCACAAAAAGCAATACATTCCTTTCCCCTCAACATAGCAAAGCCACCAATTGTCTTTCTCCTGGTGCTAAGTGTGAAGCTACTTCTTATTTTGGTTCTTTAGTCAGGCTACCTCTTCATGCCCCAGGCTACTACACAGTCTAAAGGGGCATATGTAATAACCATGTACTATCTTATTGGTAAAGTACTGACTGATGAGTTCTTTACACTCTTTTGCATCCAAGAAAGGGTCACTTAAATAGGAAGGGCGTGAGGACATAGAGGTAGCTTCAGTAGCATAGCCATCTGATATTATAGACTGAACTAGAGGACGTCTGATGAGCAGAAGATTCTCGTTTATCATCGGCTGCAGCACTCTGGTTTTGTTCTGGCTGGTTTGCTGTTGCTGCACCCATACTAACTGTACCTGCCTGGTCCTGTTCACACTGTTCATCACCTGAGGCTAAATTGATTTACATTTTAATTGTTAATTTTTATGTTCTATTAAGTAATTGTAACCTTTTTTGTAAATAGGTTTTTGGATTTCCTTTTCTTTTTCTGTTATTACTATTTTTCTCGGCTAATAAGCATATTGTTTTTTGCTAGAGGTCTAACCAACCTCATCAAACCCGAGATTAAACAAAGCTTCATTCATTCATCCAAGTCCCGTTACTTCCTTACAGAAATGAGATAAATGCCGAATTTTTTTCAGTGAAGTGGTTAGGTGTAGTTTCATTTTTAACACCAAATACATTTGTTTGTTATCAGAATGTAAAAAGTATTTGATGTCGCAATTCACAATATTTTTTTACAACTGAAGTTTTATGAGTGCCTCAAAATTCAAAGGCATACAGCTAGATTCCTTGGTGATTTTAGTGACATTACATTTCACATGCAGTTCACGTGTACTTTCCCGTGACTCTTGATGACCTTTGTATGTTGTGAACAAACGAACCACAACTGTATTTTGTACGAACTACAACCCGCTCTTTCAAGTGTGCGCACTATCCAGACTATCCTATACAACATTTAATGTTGTTTCCCTTTCACTTTTTGAAACTCGACAAGTTTTAAGGTTCAAGAATGTTTACGCAGAAGAATAAGAGTGATTTTAAGTAAAGAAAGCTTCATCTAGTTCGGTAACTTACATTAAGCCTATTTGGCACCATGTTCAGTGAAGCAGAATAGAAAATTACTCGTAAAATTACTCGCAAAAGTTTGCCGATAACTCTTGAACAAAAAGAGTGAATTCTTACCTTCTTTTCTTTTCTGCTTGGAAAAGCTTTTCGCTTTCGATTCTATGCCATATTATCCGGACTGAACTGTAAAGAGTGATCGAATTACACATTCGCCAGACAGATCAATGTTTCTTTTTTCGCTAACGAAATTGACATTTCCATTATCTGGTTTGTGACAGCGTAGTGTCTGGACATTTGTTCCTTTCCGTTTTCAATTCCCAGCTCAAACAACATTAAATTCTTCTTTTGTATTGCTATTATATAGTTTACCAACTGTATTTTATGTAAGAATTAGATTTAAGCGGATCACACCAGCGAAACGCACTCTGGCGGCGATTTTTTTTTAATTTCTCTGTTTGCGATTCATTTTTCTTATTTTCTTTTTCATTGTTTTGTTGCCGTTGAAAATTATATTTTTTGCCAAGATTTGAAAGGAGGCGGCTCGGCTGATTAGATATGTAAATTATACACCGTATAAAAGAAAGAATACTTACTGACGTTTTGGACGTTAGTCCTTCGTCTTTCTTTTACTCCGACGAAGGACTAACGTCCGAAACGTTAGTAAGTATTCTTTCTTTTATACGGTGTATAATTTACATATTTATTACTGAAATTTGAATATTTGTGTAATCATTATATGTGCCCATTAAGCCAACACAGCTTTCCATCCTTCCGGGGTAGGTAAATGGGTACCCATGTTTTCTTAGAGTTACGATGGATTAGTGTCCCATCCAAGTGGAGTCAAAAACTCTCAGTCGTTTAACAGTTCAAAAACTGGAAATAAAAAGCGCCGGCTTATCTTAATATAAATCATTAGGCTTGGAGAAAGGTTAACCTTAGTTTATCCTGCTGTTGGAGTAACACTGTGTGTTTGTTCATTTACAGGATCCTAACGTAAAGTTGATTCGCGATTTGAGAGCTGAGATTGCGAGACTTAAAAAGATGATTAGTCCGGTAAGTTTCTTTTAACAATGTCTCAAATTTTGTCCGTGTGTGCCTCAGCGCTCACCATTCATTAAAATACACTTAGACATCATTTGAGAAATAAATCATGGCCTCCGTATCTTTGTAGCTCTGCCAGTGCTTTTAGTAAGTTCTTGAGGAGATGGCCTGAGTCAAACTTTAAGGGGGTATAGAGTGAACAAGGGACCGAAGGCCCCTGAATCATTAAGAGAGAGTGGAAGTATTCTAAAGTTTTAAATTACAAACAAAGCTTATAATGTCAGTGTCTTTTACTCGTGCTAAAATCTTCATCCCATATCTCACAAAATTGCATGACTTGCATTTAGTTCAATAAATGTTTGATGAAACTTTGAAACCGTTTGACAGAGGCTTTGCAATGATATCATCAAGATTATGATCGTTGTCGATCGTTGTCGTTATTACCGCCGCCTGGTTAGCCCAATTGGTAAGATGCCAGTCTATCGTGCGGGAGGCCCGGGTTTGATTCCCGGCCGGACCAACACTCAGAGTCTTAAAATAATTGAGGAGCCTTTGCTGTAACATTTGAAAACAGTTAGATTTTCGTTTATTCTCGGATAAGGACGTTAAACCGTAGGCTCTTGGGGATTGTATCCGTGTGTGTGTTTGTGTGACGTAATGTGAAAGATTTCCGTCCACCTTAGAGTGGTAAAGATGGTGTCCCCAATTAGTAGGTTTTTGGTCAGCTAGAAAGGCTTAACACCTAAATAAAGTCTTTATTATTTATTATTATATTATTACTATGTCAGTTATCATTACCGCGGTCTGATTTGCTCCCATAACTCACGATATCCAAGACTATTAGTTAATTTTGAAGCGGAAGTCAAAATGACAGGAATCGCGCGTGTTACAAATAGAAAAACGTTTTACATTTAATTGTTTCGTGGAAAGTAAAAAACATTTCTATCCCTTTTATTTGGTAAATACGAACTCAGGGTTGGTGTCGAGGTCTCAAATGTAGTAACTGGAGCCCTACACATGTAATAACGGGCATCAACTGTAATAAATGGCCTCAACATTTGAACTTAGTTATTTCATTTGAGCCCAAAGGTTATTGCAATTGAGACCAGTCGTTACATATGTAGCCAGTTGTTACATTTATGGCTCTACAGTAGGTGCCAAACATTAGATATATACCTCGACGTCTCAGTATATATCAACCACTATTTACCTCCCCGTTGGGAGATACTTGTTAATTGTCCAGGTCTCAGTATATATCAACCACTATTTACCTCCCCGTTGGGAGATACTTGTTAATTGTCCACGTCTCAGTATATATGAACCATTATTCACCTCCCTGTTGGGCGATAATTGCTAATTGTCGTCATTTTCGCGAGCTCGGTATTTTTGTATCGATGCTGTAATCGTCAATGTTATTACAAACGTTGCTTGTACCAATATCATTGTTATGGCCATTGTATCGATGCTGTAATCCTCAATGTTATTATCAGCGTTACTTTTACCAGTATCATTGTCATGGCCATTGTATCGATGCTGTAATTGTCAATGTTATTACAAATGTTGCTTGTACCAATATCATTGTTATGGCCATTGTATCGATGCTGTAATCCTCAATGTTATTATCAGCGTTACTGTTACCAATGTCATTGTTATGGCCGTTGTATCGATGCTGTAATTGTCAATGTTATTACAAACGTTGCTTGTACCAATATCATTGTTATGGCCATTGTATCGATGCTGTAATCCTCAATGTTAT
>JAOTRI020000009.1:31669-47097 GCA_028564885.2 Zoanthus sanctaehelenae | reverse complement strand
AGTAAACAAAGAGCAAATCAGAAAGGTGATTTCTCGGAGCCGTCGTCTTTCAAGTTCCCGTCCTCGTTTCTAAAGGTCCCTATTATGATGGACAGAGCGTATATTAAAGATACCATTTTTTGGTTCATTGTGTGATCTTTACAATAGCCAACGCTGGACAGTGTTGTGTATATAATGAAAGTATAATGAAAACAAAATGAAAACAGTAAGGTTGGCAATTTTATTATTAGTTTGTGCTGTTATATTTCTAAATTTTACATTTGTTTTTAAATGTCGAAAAGGACTGAATATCAATGCATTACACTTTAAAAGCTTGCTACTGTCTTCTTGTCAGCATATTGTCTAGAGATTGGTGTGGATTTTGCTTTTTAAAACATTCTGTGCATGTAATTAAAAAATACATCTCTTGTGTAGAATGTATTCACAGGTAGATAAAATATGATAAAACCAACATAGATTTTTTGTAAAACACTAGAAACGTTAGCTCGAAAGTATAAAACTATCATTTACAAATATTTTCATGTCTAATCAATGTTTGCATTAAAAGTCTAATATCTTTTCTATATTTGAATCTCAAATTTAATTTCGAGTATCCTTGACATGGCACACAAATTTTTGAGCATACTTTTCACTAATGGTCAAAACAGCGCACACCGGTTACTACAAATATTTTTTGTAGCAGAGTATTTACAGAGTTTGCACACAGAATGAAAAAAACGTCATCGTGTGAGAAATGAAAAAATATCATGTTATGGTGAATTTTTCTCGCTACCAACGCTGAAACGATTTGAAATTTAGATAAAAACTAAAAATTTGCAACATGACAGTCAAAAGACACACTACCTACCTAGAATACAACTATAGTTACTGTACAAATAAGTATAAGTCTATGCAATTTAAATACAAACGACATTCCTACTAGGTTTTTACCTATAATTTTCTACAAAACACATTCACAGATGTTACACAAACGACTGATAAGATGACATTTGTACGTCATTCTGATCTGACTCTTCTTGGTTCCAGTCCACGGGAACTTTTCGTGGATTATTATCCCACCGCGGTTCGTTGGATTCGTACACTGGATCTCTACTTCGTTGGTTGGTTGAAGGAAACGAGAAGCGGTCGTGCTCGTACGCGTGAGCTGGCGTGTGGCTGTCTGTGCTGCGGTACGAAGGAGCAGGTGACGCGGCCAAAGGAGACTTGGGTGGATGTCTCTCATGAGAGGGTAATTTGTTAAGAGGTTCTAGTTTATGAGGCCTATTTCGCTTTCGCCTACCGGGTTCCTCATCGTAGTTTACCCGAGGATAGCTTCTAGGCTCTTTATGCTCACCACTACTTGAAGAACGACTTGAACTTGCATCTGATCCACGAAATGGTCCATCTCGGTCAATAAGCGCTCTCCGAAAACTAGAATTTCTCGGAGCAGCCACTTGATTTTGTGATGACTGCGAATGATGCGGAGGCGATCTGACACCATATCGTTCTCGACTCCTTGCTCTATTAGCTGGTCCGTCAAACTCACCGTGCATACCATATTGTCTAGGGCGTTCATCAAGAGCATCCCGACTGGCGTATTTGCGATCTGGTCTCGCTCTTCCAACTCCAGCATGTCTGAGGTCTAAAGTTTGGTATCCTCTGCTAGGCACAACATCTGGCTGATCCCGTACTGGGTAGGGTTGGGCTACATTTGGAATGGAACGTGATCGAGAGCCGTACCCTGGTGACATAAACGAAGTTACCGCCTCTGGAAGGTAATCAAGATGAGCCACATCGTTACGTGGTACATGCGACTCCTCGTATGTGGGTGGATAGCTGGGAGGGTCTGGAGAGAAAGAACTGAGCCGTTTTTGTTTAGGTATTTCGTCCGAAACGTCGGAATCCTCCGTTGTAGGATCCAGGCGACTGTGTGCAGTAGCTCTGTGTTGTTTACCGAGCGAGTTCCTCCAGGACTGGTGCTGAGGGTCGTTTTTGTAGTGCTCAGCGAAACCAGATTTTTCAGGAATTGTTTCTCCCACTGATTCCTCTTCAAGATCCGACTCTGATATTCCAGGTTTGGAATCCAGACTGCTAACCAAATCATCTTCATTGTCGGTTCCAGGATCCCCATACGTGCTGCGGAGAAATTCAAAATTATATTATAGCTAATGAAGTTTGCTCATAATAATTAGGTCAGGGAAAATGAAACCTATTCAACTTGACGTTTGATTTACTTTAATAATTTGAAATCATCTGGTAGTGGAAAATATGCAATTATTTCTACATGGTATGACAGTAAAGTAAGCAATTCATAAAAAAAACTACATCCGGAATAGGAGTGACATATTTTCCATATTCTCGCTAGTAAAAATTTCACTTAAATCATTTCGTAGTTTTGCTGTTTTGCCATTTTTGGCTAGTTTTTTTAAACACTTAAATCTATGTAATAAAAAGAAAATTACATATTGGATTATGTTCACGCCATTGTATAAAACCTACTATATATCATATGGCCAAAAATTTTCGCGCGCTCTGATTAGTGAATGCGGGGTCCGTAACTTACGGTATGGGGTATATAGCTAAATCCTTAGGGCCAATGGGTCAGCGCTTATCTCCAGTTTCTGTAGTGTTAAGTGGATGAGAGTCTTTGACTTCTCCTTGACGGGACACTAATCCATCGCAGGTTAGCTCCCAGCAGACGCTGGTACTCATTTACCTAACCCGGAAAGATGGAAGGCTTAGTTGAGTTAAGCGGAAAAGAAGATCACACAAATATTCGAATTTCGGCAAAGTGCCAGGGATCGAACTCGGGACCTTGTGGTTGGAAAGCAGAGATCTTACCAACTGCGCCAACCACATCCGTGGTATCATGAGGTATATACCGTGTATTAAATATCCTCTATCTATATACCTCAATAACATCAATAGTAGCAAGAAACACATTCGTCATTACCGAAAACATATTTCAGACTTACATCTGTAGCACCGGTAACGACCCGTTGCGCATGATATGAGAACGGCTTCTGTTCTGCTCAGAGCGGATCATCTCCAGAGTACTGTGTGCAGAGGCACTGCCAGAGAAGCGCGATGAATGAGTTGTGCTGGGGCCTGTAAATGGACAAAGATCATGAAATAAGCAAAGGATAATAAGACTTTGTTTTCTTTATCGAAAAGGCCAGTTTCTATTCTTAGAAGAGAATAGGGAAAGAAAATTACCGTTTTACTACACTGATGTTAATTGACAAAACACTTGAGAAAACTTAAAAACAAAACTGAGATAAACAGCCTAAAAATTAAGTGAAAGTACTCTAACATCTTAGCAGACTGAAGGCGTTAATCTATCACATACAAATCCTTAGTTTGTTAAAGACGATACAAAAACAGTTAAGAAAAAAGGGGAAAAAATCCGAGCCCCTGATAGAATTTGAGTGCGCAACCCTGCATGATCTAGCTGGACGCTCTAACCACTGAGCTACTGGGTACTTTACGGTGGCCAGCGGTCAACTTGTTGGGTCAAGACTAAAATCGTATTACGCTGCTACACAGTTAAGTAAATCAACGGCTGAAGTACATTAACTCACTAAACAGCATCACACTGTCTCACGATGGCATATTAAGATGCAACCAATAAAAATGTTAAACAAGAGGAGAAGCGCCAGATGGGTTTAGGACAAACGATCCTCCGTTATTTTTAGTTAATTTGATTGAATTTCTATAGCGCCTATCAAAAATAATAGTATAATCTATATAAACAGATTACGTAATTACACCAAAACCCAAGAAAATTCGGAGATTAAAAAATGTTACTCACCTCTAACAGCTTTCTTGTGCCTGACACAAACGAATACGAAGCCCACGATCACTACAATCAGCAGTATACCAAGCACAACCACCAGAGATATGAACCAAGCTTCCTTGTAAACAACTTGGCGGTTGCTAGCCAATGGATCACCAGGAACTGAAAGAAACAAACGCAACTGACAACTGAATATTCAAATAATTATGTAAGTACCAACATGGACTTTAAACTACGTGTACTTTGTAGTAAAATTGAAGTGTACGTTTTGCTGAATAACCTCGTCTATAATTCCGTAAGTGAAGTAAGGGCTATATTCTAAACTAGGTTTTATCTGGTTACTTTTGTCGGCTTCAACTTGTCATTTTAAATCTAGCCTACAGTAAACAGTCTGCAGTTATCTGTCTGAATATCTTTTCGGTTTATATTATCAACTATGCAAGTTTTCTCTTTCAATCTCAAGAAGGACCAACGTGCGAAACGTTGATAAGTATTCTCTCTTTTTTATACATTATATAATTTAGCACTATTGTTTCTTTAGAAAAACCGACGCAGCTCACACTAGATTACTGCTAGTTGATTTCTCTATACAATCAGTTAGTGTATGCATGCCAGCTTCTCTATCACAGAATTATATCTTACGAGTCACTATCTCTTCAGAAGGTGGCGATGCTGGAGATTTGCCGACACTGTTCCAGGCAATGATTCTAAAACGATAGCTTGTGCTTGGCTGCAAGTTACCAACGGTGTAGTAGACATAAGCAGAGGACTTGTTTCGCCCTACGCTGCCTGGACTGGCTTCCCATTTCCGCTCATACGTTGAACTCCCTAAATTAAACAGATTGACGTATTAAATAGCTTGTAAGTTTATCACAGAAGAATAAACCTGCTAGAAAATATACAACATAGGAGAAGTAGAAATTATAGGTACTTTGTTTTACCAACCTGAAGTTTTGCCTTGAATCTCAAACTTTAGGAATGGTACATTACCACTGTCTCCATTTATCCAGCGTACCGTTGCTTCAACTGAACCCGGATGCACAAGCGGCTTCCCTGGCCGTCCAGGCTCTCGTGCTGGTCCTTTAGTTTCGGCAAAAAACGTGAAGGATGGGCCGTATCCATTTTGTTTCCCGCGAGCACGAAGTTTAAACCAGTATGAAGTGAGCATTTGAAGGCCAGTTATTTTGTAAGTCCTTTCAGATGGTCCAAAAAACAGTTCTCCACTCTGATCCTTTCCTTTTAAGCCATATCTCATTTGGTAGCCATCAATGGCATCGTTTGGTTCACAAGGACCGTGCCAGTAAACATGGACTTGGTCGTTGTACACACCGTTGTAAACAGGACCAAAACTTGCAGGTGGGCCAGGGACTGCGAAGGAGAGACAACAAACACAATTTCAAAACCATAGCAAAAAACAACAACTATAAAACTACAAGAAATAAAGGAAACTTTGCAGAGAAAAAGTAACAAAGTTTTCAAAATTGATCAGTAGGATATTCTAGTAACTACAAATGACCAAGACCAAACTAGTGCCTTTGCGACAGTAAGCCGAACTGTATCAATCATTAAAAATAGATAGCAAATCCTGTTGACAAGAGGACGATTATTTATGAAACTCAAAAGCACGTACTTCCTGAGAGAGTCTGAGCATAAATGGGATCACTAGGCGGACTTTCCCCTTTACTGTTGTAAGCTCGAATGGTTATTTTGTACTTCATGTACATGCGAAGGTGCTTCAAAGTCTCTTCAGTCTTCGAGGGAGCAACATCCACAAAGCTTGGGCCCTTCTTCTTGGGACAGCCATCGTCATCCACATTACGCCTTCTGCGACGTCGTCTCCTGGCAGTTGGAGTTTGTTCTTCATAATATATCTAAACAAAAATACAAGAACCAAAATGTAAACTAGCACTATGAAGTACTACCTGTGTAAGGATATTTAAAGTTGCGATCGTGGTAAGGTTTGCCTGTGGTCATTTGTGCTGTAGAAGCAAGCTAGATCGAGATACTTGGTTGGGCGTCGTCGTCATTTATCAGATTTTTATTCCAAATCAGCGCCATTTTGAATTTACATCTAACTATGACTTCATGTTCATGTCGTGGTTTTGGGATTTTGGCAGTATTGACTTTGGGCTGAGTCATTGGACTCATCGGCTAGTGGGCCAACTAACCTACCACTTCGAACGCACTGTACTATTTCTGATTGCTTTAGTTTAGGTATAAAAAATTATAAGACCTCAATTACTTCCTTGAATGAACGTTATTCATAATTTATTGTTACGGTATCACTCGACCGACAGAAAAATATAGTACAAAACTCTTTAATCAACTCCACTATCTATTTAAAGAAAATGCGTAATGTAATCTTAATTACCTAGGAGCGATTTCTGAACAATATAAGCTATTAAATTACTACCAAATTAAGTTTAGCCTATACTGCTTCACCGACACGAGCTCACGATAAGTTTTGTTGTCTCCGAAGAAATTTCCTCTTGGCCTTTAAATGAAGTTTCCTTAATAAAATAAATAAATACTTTATTTAACGTCAATTGCGAAGGAAGTGGTTGCCCGTTCTTCCTAGCCAGAGGCTAATGTTTAATCGCTCGACGGCTCAGATCTTGGCGTGAAAGTTGAATTTATAGAGGGAGGAAAACCGGAGTACCCGGAGAAAAACCCTCGAAGTAAGATTGAGATCGACAAATCTCAGCCCACATGCCAAGCCCAGGAATCGAACCCGGGTCGTAGAGATGGGAGGCATGACTGATGACCACTATGCCAACCTGACTCCCATTCATGAACCATTTTGTTTTAGTGAGCGTCTGGCAGCCAATAAACTCACACTTAATATGTCGAAGACAGAATTTTTGTTAATTGGTACAAGACAAAAGCTATCTAATCCCCCAGAAAAACCAAATTTGGTCATTTATTACAAACTAGTGCATCAGGCTTCTGTCTCAAAGTCACTGGGAGTGCAAATTAATGAAAACCTAAAATGGGCAAATAATGTTAAAATGATTTCAAAAAAAATATTGTCTGGGATAAATGCAATCAAAAGGGTTAGACATTTAGTTCCCCTCGAAATACTACTCACTGTCTATAATGATTTGTACATCCCCATTTCAGTTATTGTACTGCAGTATAGGGAAACTATAATAAAGGCCTTTCCGACAAATTTCAAACTTCAGAATCGCGCAGCCTGTATTACAACCTTTTGAAACTATGATACTAATGCTGATGGTCTCTTTAAACAACTAATGTGAAGTACACTCCAGCATCAGCACAAAGTGCCAAAATTAATTTTAATTTATAAAGTGTTAAACGACGTAACACCAAACTACTTAAGGGCGAAGTTTGTTAATCGATCTGATACGCTTTCTTATTCTCTTAGAGATACGGAAGGCAAGTTCACAGTGCTACTCCCTTGCACAGAACATCAAAAACGAAGCTATAGTGGAGCGGTACTGTGAATAGCTTGCCTTCCAAATTAAAACAGGAAATATCAGTAAATGATTTTAAATCCAAAATAAGCTGCTATGAATTTTAATGGTGAAAAGTTTCTCTTACGGCGTCCTTGTAAATCAGGAGAATGTTGTTTTTGTATTTTGAATTTTATATAATTAGGTTTGTTAAACAGAGATTATTACATGACAAGAGTTTGATATCGTTTTTATTCACGAGTTTTTGTGTCATAGCGCGAACGAGCGAGTCTACAAACGGAATAGCTAGCGGCCAAAAAGTAACGGGATGTCGTTTTGTTTTTCATGTCCTGCTTGGAAGTGAATAGTCCTCGACTTATTACCCCCGATCTAACCAATCAGCGTGCGCGAAAAGTATTATTCACTTGGGTGGTGTATACTAATTATAGAATGATTTATTGTTAGTTCGAATTAGATTTGAATGATTGAAAATAAACATTAGTCCGCAAATCCGCGGAACTAAACCAGATCAATTAACTATGATCAAAATTCGAATCAATCCTTGGTTTTCACACAATCCCAAGAGACACAAAGACAATAGACATAGCGGCCATGTTGGTGTACAAAAGAAAAGAAATAGTTAAAATTCTTTTGTCAAGAGTACACCAAATGGCCGCCATGACGTCAAATGAAAAAAGACAATTCAAGTTACCTTTGCATGGGCGACCTTAGAACACAGGCGGACCATGGAGTTCATGTCCAGCCCATTTGGGTTATTGCGATAATTCTCCAGTAACACTGGTAACGCTCTGTTACTTCTGTCTTTGTAACAGCCCAACGCAGTGAGTCTAATGGCTAAAGAAAATGATAAACAATATCTAATTCTAACATTGCATAAACATGATTTTCTTTAGGATAAGAATTGTTTAAAGGACGCCACACACTAGACGATTTTTTTGTCGCACGATACCCGATACTTTACTCCGACGTTAGTAGTTTACAGTTTTGCGTGTGATATATATTTTCATTTTACAACCCGATATTTTGTCGGCCGTGTGACTGGCAAATTACGAAGAATTACGACAAGATTTTTTGTGACCTTCAAATATAGAGTATTTTTGATCTGAAAACGTCGGCTGATAAATTGACTGTTTTGGAACGGAGCAAAACAAATCGTCGGAAGCAGAACTCGGATCAACCAATAGTGAAGTAGTATTTGCCACGTGATCACGCTGCAAATTCATTGGGCATTGTGCCCAGTAAACAAAACCTGTTGTTTTACGACAAAATAATTGGGCAGTTTCTGATGAGCTACAATCAAGACAATTTGTTGCCCGTCAAAAAATCTGGGGTCTTGCGACGATAAATCGTTTGGTGTGAGGCGGCCTTAAAAACAACTGACAATGACGAATATAGGAACTTTGTAACTATATTTCATCCGGCCACTACCTGTTTTGCTTTGTTGTACAGAATATATTTATATGACAATGTAAAATAACTTTTTACAACTGATACTTTCAAATCTATTTGAACTGGCAATATCATGTTTCTTTTACAAATGTATGACAATCATGCCTGTGCAAATTTATCCTTTCAAGTGATGGCTGATGAAGACGTGTAATGGCCAGTCGAAACACAATTGTCAGTTGTTCTTATATAGTTTTTTAATATTTTACAATTTGGCTGACTTTTTCAAACAGACTCGGTTGTTTTCCTGTGGCTTTAGCAGGTGTCACGGAAACCAATATAGAGCTCTTGTGATTCTAGACCTCTACACTGGGCAGTTTTGTGGAATCGAAATAGAATGATCAAATAACTCCACAGCAAAATTCGTTATGGGATTTACAAACATGATTGCAAATCGTACCTGAATCTGTAATTTTTTTCACTGACTCAAAAAAAGCGTTGGCCGTTTAACTTCATGTTTGTAAAGTTTGCTATATTGAACTCATTATTAGGTCACATAAAAAAAATAATTGGTTAGCGTCCGCGCCCGCCCACAAAAAATGGCCTGCTCAGGATTTTTTAATATATTTTTTATTTGCTTTTATCGACTATAAAAACAGCAGAAAATCATGAACTTTCACGACATTCGTATATAAAGCGTGCGAAAATTGAACTATGATACATATTTTTAATTAGATAGAAGAAGTTTCGAGAAAAATCTATACTAGCAAGTAAATCCAGTTTTGGACCTAAAACCAAGGCGTTAAAAATAGTATAAATTAAAAAAAACAACGCCTGCCCGCCCACTTCTTAGCAAAAGCTAAGGACGCTAACCGTCTTTTTATTTCTGTGGCCTTGGCTGCTAAAAGGAGAAAACCGTTTTGACAATTCTGTTTAAGTAAAAAGCAATTTAACTCAAGATCAGATGTAACTTTTTAAGAATACACTTAACATCAAAGTGCTCAACATGACTAGCAGTTAAAATCTTTTGACAATTCTATAATAAATTTGAGAACATTTCGAGGTCCGGAAAAGGAAAAAAACGTTTTTTATCGCAAAATCAACATGCGTGCTGAGATTTTTATTTTGGATATTCAAAGAACGCTATGAAAACGAGATCGTTAGTACTTGCTGTTGATGCATAAGATGGCTGGCTGGTTTGTCGATTAGAAATATAACTAAAACCCAAAAATATATTATGTTTATCAGCATTGTTTATTTTTCCTTTTCTATCATATATCGTTTATGACTGATATTTTTCAATCAGATCCACACACCAATTTCGAATATTGAATATTGATCATGAGTTACTTTAATTAACACTAAGTTTTGCACGTTTGAGTAAATTCATAAAAATTGTTTTCCTTAATCCAAATATTTTTTCCTTTTCATTTGTTCTTTTGTTTTTATCTCTCATGGTATTCTCATTCAGTTGATAAGATGATATAAAGTAAAGTAATTGTTTATTACAATAATTTTGTTTTTTGCATTTTAGAAATTGTACGGCTAGATTCGCAAAATTAAAAATAAAAACTTGTCTTTAGTTCTTAATTTAGTTTTATAACTTGATCACTTTTACTTATTCGTAAATCGTCGCGGAAACAATTTCAAATAGTCCTTCGTCAGGGTTTTTGTTTTACGATGATCAGTTAAACCTTTTTATCATTATTTTGGAAATGTTAATCTTGCATTTGCCGCACTTTTTGATCCGGTTTAAAATAAGTCAAAGCCCATTTATAGTAACTTGAGTTTGCTGCGACCCGTATAATCACTAATTTATAAAAAAAAGTTTGTCAGACATGGATGCCATAATTCGATCAAAGGCAAACACTGCTGTGTTAGCGCTATAAAGAAAGAAAAATGGCTGAACCTATAATTATTAAAACAAAAACGCATATACAAAAAAAAACTTTATCTTGTAATAACTCAAATTTCACATGTTTTTTCTAGTCTCAAAAAATAGATATGCACAAAACCAAATTTTAGACGTTTTTTTGTTTTTTTCAACTGAATTTTTAATACTTTATATCCTAGATGGTCACTATTTAGATTTGCGGTTTTGTTATTACAAGCGGAAAGTAAAATATTTACACCTGTTTATCGCAGAACTTGTACTCACTATTTAGTCTTAGAGATAAATCCATTTTCTTACTGACACTGATTTCACAAAATTCATATTTGTGAAGTTGTTAATTTCTATTAGTTGAGCTACAAAGCATAACGCTTCGATACAGTCTTAAAATGTTTGTTTAACTTTAAGCAAAATAGATTTGTATACAGAACTTGAAACCAAACGAAATAGAATTGTTATTTTAGCTAAGTTAAACTGGAGCTTAAGAAACTTTAAAAAGGTAACTGCCATTACCTTGCTGAGACTTCACGGCCATTAGCGCAGAAATCACAAACAGAGCTACAACTGAAAACTTCATGCTTGCAGATAACTTAAATTAGTAATGCATTTGAAAGGAAAAGACAGAACTTATAACAGATATTTTGACGCTAACCTCGTTTCTTTCTTCAGCTGCATTGTCAGACAATAATTATAACCAATCAAAGAAGGTTTCAAGTCACTGACTGATAAGTATACTTCACACATGGAATTCAAACCAATTCACACTCAAGGGATATGTGTGCCTATAAAATTTTCTCTATATCTCCCTCACTCTCTTACTTACTTTCAACTTTCAAATTTCTTTCTTCCACGTTTTTAACTGTTGAATGACGATGGTTTATGACTCCTCAGCCAATTTAGGTTGTTGAATTCAATCCGAACGGTGTCTCTTCCAGAACCTGACGGCCAAGTCTTTACATTTTTTAAATATTACTGCCAAATGCAGAAAGTCAAGTGTTTTTTTACCTTTTTCCTCCTTTTCAGGTTTGATATTATCCTTTTTAAAAATGAATATTCTCCTTGCGTATAATAGAAATATAAATCTCAAGTGAAAGTTTGCTTTATTATAAAAATCTAAAAAAATAGGCCCGCAATGCGTGCGTGTAGCTACTGCGTTCTTGTTTCCACTGCACTGGTATATGAATACGGTTCTGTTTAGTATGTACAGCTATTTTAGAAAAGGATTTTGCAACGCCGAGTTTTTGGTAAGCAAAAAGACGTATATACTACAAGATTCAAAGTAAAAAAAGCTCTAAACAATGAGTATGTTTGTGTCTTTGTAACCTGTCTATCGAAATTGGATTCTTATCCAATTTACTACCAGTACTATCGTGCGCCAACAAAATCGATCGCCGAGATAACAGTCCATTTTATTGGAGCTTACATGACGTAGTGACATAAAATCAACTCTATCCATCAAAACGATAGCATAGCATTGTGCGCAAATTTTTTTTGGGATCAGTTCCCGAATTTGCTTGGTAGCCACATGTGGATGTGTGACCAAGCCTTGAAGTGAGTCCCGCCTCACGTCCCGCTCTGTAGCCGCAGGAAAAACGTATATTTATATATATTTTAAAATATGACAAAGAAAAAGATATATATTCAATTTTAACTATGAAGACTTTTAAGGAAAACATTTCTATATTGCAGGTTATTGAATATTTATTTCAAACGTTCGGGTGTGGAGTACTACTGTTTGCATGTTTTAATATTTAAAAAATGGGGTTTACGAAATGAAAGATGTGTTTTCTTTACAGATGATAGCGTGAGTGAAAACTATCACAATCTCTATGTATAACAAAGTTTTCTGATCCCTTTGTAAAGATAAGTAGAGTGTCTAAAAAAGTAATCGGAAAATGATGCATTGTTTTTCGATATCGAAGTAAAAAATTCCTCATGTCAAAACCGCGCTGTACCTCGCTAGTGAAACACTTCAAGAGACATTGTCATTGGGATAAATTGGTTGTTCAGCGTTGTCATAAAGATATTATTCTTGGATGCGCCAAAGCTTGCTCAAGTGGACTTAAAACAGTAGAATACTTGTTTCTGAAATTACAGTTAATTGTTGTACTCATTATTTCATTGCATGTACAGATTGTAAGAAATCAAGTAAAAACCTACAAATTTGTGCTTTATTCATAGTTCTACTTGTCTGTGCTAGATAATAAATGTCCACCCCCTAAAGTATAGGTTGCAAAACGTGATTCACGCCAAACGCAAACGAGAGAATTAGCAGCCATTTCTAACAATAAAGGGAAGTTCCTTTAATTATTGAACAATAATGATCTTGAGTTAGGACCAATATATAATTCTAGACTCTTTATATTCTCTTCTGAAAACGATTGGCTATTCTATGTGATACCAATGTTGGTGTATTTTCTCACTGAAAAAAAGTTCTCTGGTAAATCTGATAACTAGAAAAACATTCATCATTTTCATCTTTTTTACTTGAATCTGAATCTTTCATTGAATATTTGATTATTTATTAGTACATTATTATTGGGGACACAAGATCACGGCAAAAAGAATCGATCGCAAATAAAGACTGCAGCACGCTGTTCAGAAAGCAAGTGTTGCCTAGATTCAGTATACCTTTTGGAATCATAGTTCTTTGACTTTGATTCACCCGCGTGTGGTTCTACCCAACTAGCGTACGGTTACCAAGCAAATTCGGGAACTGATCCCAAAAAAATTTGGGCGGCCAACCCACTAAAACAATTTCTCCCACGGTATTATCTTGCGCCACCGGAAGCCCATTCGTACAAAATAGTATGCAAACAAACACACCCTTGGTAGTAAAAAAGTTACGCAAGCAAACACTTATGACTTAACCCTTTGCACTGCAACGATGTTACAATCTTAATTTATTTAGATGGTGATGGTAAATGAATTATCTTTTTCAATAATTCCTTCATTGTCCCAAATTAAAGTGTACATTAAGAGACCACAATAAGGTTAAAGTCGGGTTGAATAGTTAAATTTAGAAGTTAGTTTGTTGAATTGCGTTAGGAAGTACGTACAATAAATATTCATTTCCAGTAAAAGGTATGTGGTGTTTTAGAAACAGATCTTGGATCGAATACTTATCAATTGGAGGCACTGCCTTTGATTGCAACGGACCCGTGCTCAAATCCTACCCGAGACACTAAAAGAATTGGTCCTCGGTGATCCCGCGGTCAAATTTACCACTCTCTGTAAACTGGTCAATTGAGTTGCCATCACTTGGTTTGATTAAGGAATGAAGCTCAAAACATTCTCAATGTGTTTTCTACAGCGAAGATTAACCTTTTCAACTAAGAGTTAATTAAACCAAATGATTGTCATTTATCAGACTTTAACTTTAACTGTAGAAAATCTGCATTTAACCAGGGTTATCACTGCGACTTCCATTAATATACTATTTTATCATCTCTTTCATTATTTCTTGTTGTGGTTATTGTTCTTATTACTAATTTAACGTATTTTAACTTTACCGCAGGGCAAATTTTACTACTGCACTGATCCGTCTAAGATGACTGAGCTGGAATGCAAGTAAGAATGAAGCAGTTTGATCTTCATGAAAGAATAAATACTATTTAACAAAATAATAATAAAAACACTTGTTTTTTTGTAGAGGACATTTTTTCAAATACAAAACAGACCATGACGGAGGTGTGGATTTGAATGATTTTGAGGTTTGTGCCACAATTTTACAATTGATTTTCTAAAGAATTTTATCGCATAAACCCAAGCTTTTAAACGAGGTGTTCAAACGAAGATATGAATACATGGTCGGCGCTGTTGTTAGGTCTCTGCTTTCCAACCAGTAGGTCTCTAGTTCCTTCCCGGTAGTTTGCCGAAGTTCGAATATTTGGTTGACTTTCTTTTCCAGCTTTAGCTCAGCTTTCCATCCATCCTCCTAGGGTAGGTAAATGAGTACCAGCGTTTGCTATGAGTTAACAAGTGATGGATTAATGACCCATCCAGGGGAAGTCAAAGACTCTCATCCGTTTAACACTGCAGTAAGCGGAGATAAGCAATGGCTCCATAAGCCACAAGGCTGGTAAAGGATTTAGTTTAATCGATGACATTTAACTTTGTTCAACGTTAACGATTTCTTGAAGCGTGAATGAAGGATGATTGTATTAGTTTTGACGAGTGACGATAATACGCAAATTCTTGGCTAATAATAAAGTGTTTTTTTTTCTTGCAAGTTGGAGATAGCTTTGGAATTTAAAGTAAGCTATTCAGATTGGGCTCTACATAATTTGCAATAAACGTAGCTTTAAGAATGTGACAGCAATACGCGAATCAAATAAGGTATAAAAAAATCACGGTGTAAACACAATGTTTTGAACGAAGTGCGTTGCTAGTGATTAGAACTCTAATTGATCAGGTTTTTTGTTGCCTGCCTAGATAAACACGAGATTTTTGTTTTATCTAAACACAGATTAGACAACGAGTATGGACAAACCACAGATTTACGTTTGACAATGTTGGTGAAGCACTTTTGACGCTCTTCTCCTCATCAACTGGCGAGGGTTGGCCAGAGTAAGTTCACTAGCATAGATTGTGGCTGCAAATGTACAAACAATCAAATGAAACAGAATTAACTTTGTTATTTCATCATCATCATCATCATCATCATATTTATCACCATTGTCATCATTATCATCATCATTGTTATAATCGTTATCGTCGTCATCATCATTCTCATTGTCATTACCATCATTATTCTCATCATCATTACCATCATCATTCTCATCATCATTACCATCATCATTCTCATCATCATTGCTATCATCATTCTCATCATCATTACCATCATCATTCTCATCATCATTGCTATCATCATTCTCATCATCATTACCATCATCATTCTCATCATCATTGCTATCATCATTCTCATCATCATTACCATCAT
>JAOTRI020000009.1:20450-31569 GCA_028564885.2 Zoanthus sanctaehelenae | reverse complement strand
GGCGGAAAAAATCTCGATTTTGTGGTTGATCCAAATCGACGCCATTTTGGATTTCTCCGAGGGGGTCTGAGTTCCATCCCCGAGCAGGCGGAAAAAATCTCGATTTTGTGGTTGATCCAAATCGTCGCCATCTTGGATTTCTCCGAGAGGGTCTGGGTGTGGGTTGTTTTAGCCAATACGGCATGTAAGCTCCCCATGAAATTACACAACAGTTTATTATTTGACTTCTTGTTTGTGTTGAATGTTTTACACAGGACTAAGTTCAATCCCTCACCACAATGCTAGATAAATTTCCATCCTATCCAACCTTTAAACTATCGAACGCACCTCACTAATATATGATTACTGCTAGTATCATATGATAATTAATACTATATTTTATTAATATTTATGATTATAATTATTATTACTATTTTATTTATTGGTGTTGAATATCAACTGGGACAGTGTCCTGTTTTCTTCTCCAGTTGCTGATGTTATTTTATACGTGCAACTAATTCAATAAAGTTAAAGTTAAATTTAAAAAGGGAAGTTTTTATTAAGCTGCCGGAACAAACCTTTTTTAAAAGAAGTATTCACAATATATGAATTGAGCACTACAAGGCTCTACACTGAAATCTATGCTTAAACTTGTAACTAGTTATTTTATGTTTTCTGCCAGTGTCGAAATCCACACTTTGCTGCTATCTGACAAATATTGAAACCATTCCTGCGCCAGCGCGCTAACAATGGTCTGCTACCGGAAGTCAAGATTACTGTTGATCATGCGTGTTTTCTTGTCTACAACCGAAAGTTCCAGTTTTTGACAGACAACCATGAATACTTGAATGCAGCAACTCAAAACTATATTGAAGTAGTGTTAAGCGGATGAGAGTCTGACTCTATCTGTACGGGACACAAATCCATCGCAGGTAAACTCCCAGCAGACGCTGGTACTCATTTACCTACCTTGGAAGGATGGAAAGCTGAGTTGGCCAAGGCGGAAAAGAAAGTCACACAAATATTCAAATCTCGGCAAAGAGCCGGGATCGAAATGGGGACCTTGTCAGTTGTTGTTGGAAAGTAGAGATCTTACCAACTGCGCCAACAACGTCCGCCCCTTTTTATATTAGTATACGGCATGATGAACTCAAATGTTTAATAAAAAATGACACATTACAGACTGAGAGCTCGTGCATTTTTTATCCTACGTGTTTGTTTAGCTCATTAGGCCACGTGCTACACAAAAGATTTAGCCATTGCAGAATGCTTCCTGCGTTTGATGAAAATGGTTGCCTTCATTGAGAACATTTGTTTGCCGTGCTTCGTAGAGGTCATATGTTCAAATCCTGTTGATGCCTGATTTTTTCCTTTTTAATTTTATGCTTTAATGGCACGTTTTAACGTTTTATTAAGTCAAGCATAGTTGATCAACTATAAATAACTTGGATAGTATGTGAGTTTTGATTGGTAAATAAATGTGCTTTCATAGCACTATGAAGCACGAAAACGACGTGAGCAATATAGTTGCATCGACTGTTTTCTAAGTTGTGAGAAGTTACATTTTCAGGAAAATGTTTTTTAAAGTACGTGCCTCGTACATATAGTCTTTCTCTTTGTTACGATGAAAAATAATCATTTTATAAAAGAAAAAAAAAGTGTTCCCAGTGCCTTCACAGACTTGTAAAACACTTGCACAATTTGTGAAGTATCTCAAATAGGTAAAAACTTTCCGTTGCAACTCTGGTAATCACTGATCTACTCTCGAATTCTCCCAAATGTTCACCTCGGTTTTCACCTGGCAATGAAAGAACGGAGGACATGTTTCATTTATTAAATAAAAGTTACAGACCTCTCGCTCAGATTTTGCAGTTGTCAAAAATACAAGCTATAAACCATTGACATATGCCCATGAATCAAAGTTTCAATGAAGTCTTAGTTTTCTGCTTTTGACACTCGCAGAATACATATTCGCAAACCTCAGTTACACGGAGCTTGAAGAACTAAAAAGAACATTGGTTGTCATGGACTGCATGTAGCCAAAGGCAAGAAAATCCTTGCCTTTGGCAAGTGCTATAGAGCAAATGCTTTTTCTAGATCTGTAGTCTGTTTTAATTTCAAAACGACTGTCTTCTTTGGTAGCCTGCATGTATGACTCCTGTAGTCCAATGCATGTCTACTTGGGTACCCTGTGGTTATTAGTTACATCCCTCATCCTCTTACTCAGAACCATGACAAAGTAGCTACTACTGATACCAGTACCCTGTGTGACTCCTATAGTCCAATGTATGTCTACTTGGGTACCCTGTGTGACTCCTGTAGTCCAATGTATGTCTACTTGGGTACCCTGTGTGACTCCTATAGCCCAATGTATGTCTACTTGGGTACCCTGTGGTTATTAGTTACATCCCTCATACTCTTACACAAACCCATGACAAAGTATCTACCGCTGATATCAGTACCCTGTGTGACTCTTATAGCCCAATGTATGTCTAGTTGGGTACCCTGTGGTTATTAGTTACATCCCTCATACTCTTACACAAACCCATGGCAAAATAGCTACCACTGATATCAGCTGTGGCTACAAAAACGCAACTTTAACAAAAAGGTTGCAAATATAGCAAGCAAGATTACAATTCAAAACCATGCACCTTTACTCTCATTTGTACATTTTATACATATTTAACAAATTACACTACAAAATGCGACATTATATAAATTTTTTTTTTCAAAATGTAACTAGATCTTTCAACAGATTTCAGTCTTTCAGTTCGGAATGAAATTATAAAGTCTTTATAAAAGTTACCAGCAGATAGTTTTAGTGTTTTGCTGTGAAACGTTTAAAATTACTATTCAATCTATTGCTACTGCATGATTACAAAAATAAAACAACTTAACACTTAACATTTTGAAACTAAATCTTTGAAGTTTGTTTATAGTTTACTTTAAACTCTACTGCATGAGGGCATAGTACGAAGTTTAGCTACATCAGTCAAGTGTTTTTTACGACCCCTACAATGAACCAGCATACATTGTAAGTCTCATGGTGCAGCATATGCATGAAGGTAAATTTTGAAAGATATGTGCTGCGAGAAATACGAAAGTCAAAGAAATATCTCACGTGCATAAATTGTGAAGAATTTCAACAGTTTCAATAGCAGAACAAATTAAATAAACTTTTTAAAAATAATTATCAGATTAAACGGTATAAATAATGTGAGTAAATGTTGGCATTCTGCGAATAATACAAAATGGCTGCATTCTATACCTTTAACAGTGAAAAAAGACCCTATTAAAACATCTTTATACACTGTCAAGTATTTATACTTGCTAAAAGTTCATTCAGTATTATATTTTATGTAAGATAAATACAAGGTGTTGTCTTGGAAACTTTGTTACTAGTTTACAAAATCAGTAGAAACTCAATTAATTAACTCTAACACAGACTGCTACAGCTTGTGTCAAACCAAACTTCATAAAGACTGCTCTTTCAAAACTATGTTTTACTTTAGTTTCAAATATTAACTCATTCGGGGACAACTTTTTTGTAAAGAAAATAGAAAAATACACAATATTCTATAAAATAGCATATTCAGTTAAAACGAATAATAATTACTTTTATTGCTGTCCAAAGACAAACGATTTAACTGGATTAACAAATCGTGAAGAATCTTCTTTTGCGAGCAGCTTTCAATCGTACATCCAATATGTCCACTCTCCTTGCAAAGTTCATTGTTTTGATGGGGCAATTCAGGAAGGAAAGAGAGAGATGAAGATTGGTGAGCAGACAAGTTATCTTTACACTTGCAAGTGGCGTCCTCCCTGGCCCCCAATAGTCAACTGCTCGTCTTTAGTCTTGTCTTGAACATGTGACGCACGCGATTAGGTGAAATCGTTTTGTCGGAAGACGTCTGCTGGTAAAACAGAAATTAAATTATGGTCCACCATTTTGGAAGATTACAAGACTTGAAAGTTCAACGGCGTTGTAAAAACATGCATAACCCAAATTATCAAAGTATGCACTCAACAACGAAAATATTTTTCGCTAAACATAAACCT
The DNA here is from genome assembly GCA_028564885.2 of Zoanthus sanctaehelenae. Classification (NCBI taxonomy): domain Eukaryota; kingdom Metazoa; phylum Cnidaria; class Anthozoa; order Zoantharia; family Zoanthidae; genus Zoanthus; species Zoanthus sanctaehelenae. The sequence continues at coordinate 27,531 of JAOTRI020000009.1, read as the reverse complement.
ACTAACGATCTAACATGCATTCTGCATTCTGATTGACTACTCTACCAACGGTCTAGCATGTATTCTGATTGGCTACTCTACCAACGTTCTAGCATGCATTCTGATTGGCTACTCTACCAACGGTCTAACATGCATTTTGCGTTCTGATTGGGTACTCTACTAGAAGTCTATTTGTGATAGCCTACTAGAAGAAAAAAGATGGCGGGCCAAAAAAGTAATGAGCTCCGTTTTGTTATAATATCAGATAGTTTCATCGATCATTATATTGTCTCTTAGTCCATTTGTAATTAAATCAAGAATGAATTGTTCTCAGTTTTTCATCTTATTTCTCCAGTGTTTCGAAAACATTTTTGCAGATTGTATTTTTACAACGCACCTCTTCGGCTTATCAATAAACTATAACAAAATTTCAGTTTTTGATTTTACGTCAAATCAAGAATCAATTCAGGTTTTTTAAGAGCAGTCGCTATCCAACATGTGGGGATTCTGACGAAATTTGAAGAGTTATAAATATCTGAGGGTTTAAAAAAATCATAAAATGTTTTTGTGGCAAACAACTCGCTTACTCCAAGAATTTTGAAACAGTTGACAGAATCCCCGATTAGGTGATCTGTTGTCGAATTCTCCCAAACTTTCTCGAGGTGTGGACGGCACAGCAAACATATTTTATTTACTTCATGAAATTATTTCTTTCTGTTTTTACAAAGAGACAGACGTTATATGAAGCGTATATTTCTCTCATGAAATAAGTTGTAGACAGCCAACTACATTGCTAACGTATTTTCGTGCAGTTCACAGAGCTATAAAGACACTGTGGTAGAATAAGAATGGTACACGTACCTTGTTGGTACTGGTAACACTGGCGCTTTTGTTTGCTTTCTTCTTTATCTTGGGAAGAAGTAATGGGGCAGATTGACTATAACATAAATCAATCACAATTAATCTTTATGGTTTTTAGATTCTTCCATCTATTTTTTTATTGTTATATTCTTATCCAGGGAAGACTCACACTAGTAAGTAGAGTGAACACTTTTGCTCTAATATCAGAGGATTTCATCAATAATCTTAATGTACATTCGTTTTTAACCTATTAGTAGGTTTATACTAAAACAGTTAAACCTCTCGGCTTCATGGACAATGCGTCTGAACATTCGATTCGGCCTATGGCCTCATTGTCAATTGACTTGTAGTTCATGAGGCCGAGAGGATTAATTGCTAATTGAATAAGCGACCTTCACTCACTGGAAAACATCCGTGTCTGCAACTGGTAAAAATGGATCAGGTAACCGGTGAGTAATAGAATATACAAGCCAAAACCGTGCAAAAAAAAAAACATATACTTTTGGCGGTCTATACCATTATACTTAAAAAAATCCAAACTACAGCTTATACTCACCAAAATGATTATTATGACTCTTGCTTGAAGTTCTTTGAGTATGCATGCAGGTTGCTTATTAAACGTTCGTAGTTTGTTTATATATATAAATAAATTTGTGTGGCCTTCTTTTCCGCCTGAGCCAGCTAAGATTTCTATCCTTCCGGGTTAGATAAATGAGTACCAGTGTCTGCTGGGAGCTAATCTGCGATGGATTAGTGTCCCGTCCAGGGGAAGTCAAATAGATTCTCATGCGCTTAACACTACAGAAACCGGAGATAAGCACCGGCTCCATGGGCCACTAGGCTCGAAAAGATTTGGCTCGCAATCTAGATTGCAAAATTACAATGCTACTGAAAAGAGCCATTCATATTCTAAACTTTTCACACTTGGTTAACGCTGTGTATTTTTCAATTTCATTCGAAAAAAAAAATCACTTTAAACCTAACCTGGGCTTCAAAGTAAGATGTTCCAACCCCATGGCTGGCGCAGAGAACGATCTATAGGCCAGACCTTGACTGCTCCACTGCAAACGAAAAACAAAACATCTTTCCAATCCTTATAGTAAGACTGTAACGTCTGTCACAACTTTGAAGCTGCATTGAACCAAATATTTTGAGTATAAAAAGGGAAAACATGCATAACTGCATGTATTGGGGTCAGTTCACCATTTACGGATGGGAACGGAGGTTTATATGGAACTCTTATTCCAGGACTTGCTATAAGGCAGTAGCATTTCTCAGAAAGCTTATATCAAAATTAACTTCTAGTGAGCTTAAAAAAAATCAACAGCGATTTTCAGAGTGGTTGCCCCGAAGAATTTGAACCTTTTTCGATGAGCATGAAAATGTCAAACTTGAGGTGTCTAAATATGGCGTAGCTGGCTTCCCGCTGACTTGGAGGGATCTAAACGTACCTGGTGGTTAGGATCAGACGTGGAGCCTATATGAAGTCTCTGCTCGGCGTAACTACACAACAATGAAACACCTACAAAATCAACAAATATTTAAAAGATGACACTGAATAGATAGACAATGAAAGACTTAAGAGATTGCCGCCTATACTCCAATTGGATAAAACTTTACAATGCTATATCAAAACATACTTATTAAATCTTACTAAATGAATACTACAGAAATTATTACTGAAAAAACAGATTTATAAAATAGAATGACAAAAGCTTCTGGGGTATTACTTCGTGTAGAGTACACAGAATTTAAACAAGGTTTGTGATTGACCGAAATAAAGTTGGGGTAAGCTTTATCTTTCTTTTGATTGGTTTAAAAATCTGTGTCCTCTTCACGAAGTAAAAGGCAGTTTTTGTTCATTGCATTTGGTTGTGGTAAAAGCTTGTGCAGAACTTTTATGATTAGGCTCAGTGAATATATCATGAAAGATCAAGTCTGGCCGTTTGGGTTTCTTGTCAAGAAGTTATGGTTCTGACATTTATTTTTTGTTGAATGGTTTTCCATGTCACGTGATTATCAATTAATTCCTGTTTAGTAGTTTTTCGTGTCACGTAATCATTAGTTAGTTCCCGTTTGATAATTTTCTATGTCATGTGATTATCAATTACTTCCGGTTTAGTAGTTACTGTTACGCGTGACCAAACGTCAACCTTTTGAAGAAAAGTGAGCGAGTTTTAAAAAATACTTCAATTAACGCAAAGCAAAAAAGCAAGAATTTGTACGAGCTTTTCTAAAGAAAAAGAGATATATTGTGAGTTTATTTGGTTGTCCACGACATTCTCTTTACAATTAAACAAATGTTTCCAACTTATGATTTGCAGGGATTGATATAAGTATATTTTGTTATTATCCAAGTGGATAAACCAGCAACACATGGTTTCCCTCCTCAAAACTGAGTATCCCAGTTTAATTGCAGCGCAACGAACAAGCACCGTTTCTGAAATGCTCTTTCAAATAAACTGCCATTGAAATCAGTTGACAATCAAGTTTGGAAACATGCCAAGCTCCAAGATCACCCTGAGATTTCTATATTTCCAATTAGTATATACCAAACAAGTGAATAGTACTTTTCGCGCACGCTGATTGGCTAACTCGGAAATGATTAGCCAATGATTATTCACCTCAGAGCAGCAGGAAAACAAAACAAAATGGCTTCCCGTTTCGCTTTGGTTTCCGAAGGGGAAATTCCTTTAATGGACGAGGAAGCTGTACCAAAAAAAGCAAAACTGGCAACAAATTTTGGTTAAATGTTTTAAACTTTTTAAGGAGAAAAATCAAAATACAACGTCTTGTTTACGAAAACTGTCGATTGATCGCTAAAACTACAATGTAAACAATAAAACATCTAGTGTTTTGTTTCAACAACAATAGTAATTTTGTACAGTGTCAACAAAAATTATAAAATTACAAATAACAAAATTACAAATTTACCCTAAACATCGAGGAGATTACAAAGCAGCTACTAAACAGGTCTCTGCAAAAGTTTTACTTGTCGGCAAGAAAGCGAGACGGAACTTTTTACCACAAAAATACTCCTTTTTACAGAAGCAAACATAACGCTCCATAATTTTTGGAAATTCTCTGCAAAATAGGCGACATAGAAGCTGAGTTATTCTTCAATCCATACAACATTAGCAGTTTCCGAATGAAAACAACAGAAAATCTCAACAATTATGCACAAAAGAACAGCCAGGAACTTGTGACGGCTTGAGTCGAGAAGGTACATCTCACCGCAACCTTTTCAACTTTACCGTCAATCTTCCAGGCAGTAACTCCCAGCAAAACATTTAAGGACTAAATGCAATTTTTCTTTGAATAATGTATCCGATCCCAAAGAAACATTTCGTTTGGAGAAAATCATTAAGCTTTTGAAGTTTTGATTTCATTTCGTCTTCAATAGATCACATGACTCTCGTATCATGTGACTATGTAACAGCGTATTCATCCCACGCCGCGAATTTTTTTCTCCGATTAGTTGTCGGTATGTTGTCTATTTCACAAATAATGTTAGTCTTTGATCCCCTTGTTATTCAGCTTGTTTGGTATAGACTAACATAGTTAGTCACCTCGGTGTCAGTGAAATTGGTGGATATTAACCTCGCAGCTATTCACTTCTACTTCGGTGAATAATTGTTAATTATCCACGTAGGATACTGCGCTTAAAATGCCAAGTATCTAACATTTGTATTTGATATTCCATGGATATCGGGATATCGCAAGTTTCAAGAACTGATTTGCTATTAGATTCAAATACAAACATTTTGCTGGCTTTAGTAAATATTTAAGTTCATGAGACAAGTAAACAGGGAAAAAATTATGAACTTCAACAAAAAATATGTTAAACTAAGACGGTTTTGAAAAGAATGCATCAATGGTGTACCTTTCGTCATTGACTTCCGCTCCATCAAAACCCTCGCACGAAAAACAAGTTTTCTGTTACTTAGAATATTTTTAGTTTGTGTTTTAAATATTTTATTGTAATTCTATAGCAAATTTAAACAAAACGCTTTGCCAGAATATATTTTTAAGTCAAAAAGTAATAATCGCAAAATAGTCATGAGGTGGCACGCGGGATGAAATCCAACCGCAATTCATTCCAATATCATGTAAAGACTGTACGAGCTCATACCAGTGCGGTCTTCCCATAGACTGGAACGAGTAGAAAGTGCACACTACACCTAAAAGTTCGTTATCACTTTTTCATTCCGGTACGAATTCGTTTTAAACTTTTTCATGTAAACATTTTACTGAATTTATTTTTGTTCCGGAATGAATCCGGCATCATGTAAACACCACCTTAGCTTCATTCAATCTAAAATAAATGTATTTGAGGATTATTCCTACAGAGGGCTTACACCTTCAATTCTGTAAATGTTCTTCTCACAATTTTTTTTTTAAAAATTACAATTCATATCAGTAGACAGGGAAAGTAAAAAACTGTATTTGATTATTTTTATTTTAGGTCATTCGATGAACTGCAGCCAAATATTTCTAGCCAGTTAAGTGAATTTACCTAAAGCAGTACTGCGCCCTTCCCTTAAATACTTTCTGGTCCACTCATCTAGAAGAACGTTGTAATAACGCTGCAAATGTAGAAAAGAGTAATACTATCGCAATGAGTCACGCTATAAATATGAATTATTGTTGCAAACAATTCAACGCATAAACAAAAGAGGAAACGGAACAAGTCATTTGTTACAACCAACAAAATCATCGTTTATCAAAATAGCAAAAATAATAATCATTACCATCGTTATTTTCTTCTTCATCATGATCATTATCATCATCATCATGACCACAATCATCATAATAATCATCATTTTCATCACCATCAATATCACCTTCATTATGATCGTCATCTCCACCTTCTTCACATCAATCATCTTTATCATCTTCATCATCACCTCCACCTTAATCATCATCATCATCATCATCATCACCATCACCACTGCCATCATTATCGCCTTCATCATCATCATTACCATCATCATCATTACCATCATCATCATTACCATCATCATCATTACCATCATCATCTTCCGCATTTAAAGGACATTCATAAAGATGATAAAAAAACTTACATTTGAATCAAAGAACCTAAGATATTTGTTGGAGACCATCGAGGGAAACGCTCTTTGAAAGCAACCTCGTCTGCTATACTGTAAACAGAGAACAAAAGAAAATGGCTCCATTAGGCTACTAGTTGGTAAAAATAAAAAAAGAATGTCATAATTTGATATTTGTGCATTAACAGCTCAATTTCACTATCCCACAAGTGAAAACGTTGTATGTAAGGTGTTTATGAATCAAATAGTCTACAAACCTCGTCTTCAGTCTCCATCAGCATCCGTATATCATCAGGAGTCAACACATCAAGCACTGTTTGTTTCGTCCGCTGAAAAAAATAGATGACAATACGAACAAAACGATACTGAAAACGAATCAAAGGCTCTCTGAGCCACCTCATGGCTGAATATAAATTTTACAACAAAACAGTATTGCACAACAAAATTAATCAGCTTGTAGTAATGGTAACGTCTCGAGTTTGCAAGTAGTGAGAGCCCGAGTTCGAACTACGTGAAAGGAAATTGCTTTTCTTTTTTCTATTTAATTTCTTTATACTCAATTTTTCTATTCTAATCGGCTTAATTTCGTATTTTATAGTAGTGTTGGTAAAACAATAAATTTCTTAAACCATTGTTAGTGTTGCAAGTTTGGCCTAATGGTAACGTTCTGTGTTTGTATTTTGTGAGAGGCCAAATTCGAACCCGAATAAAACGAAAAGAAAGAAAAAGAGAGGGAGGACCAAAAATACGACAACGATGACAAAAAAGAAAAAAAGTACGACAATGACAGCGACGAAGAAGGTGACAATGGAAGGAAAAGGAAGACGATGAAAATAACTAACAAGATGACGACGATGACAAGGACAAAAAAACGACAATAAAGAAGAAAACGACAATGAGAAAGAAAACGACAATAGAAAGAAAACGACAACGAAGAAGAAAACGACAACGAAGAAGAAAACGACAATGAGGAAGAAAACGACAACGAAGAAGAAAACGACAATGAGGAAGAAAACGACAATGAGAAATAAAACGACAATGAGAAAGAAAACGACAATGAGAAAGAAAACGACAATGAGAAAGAAAACGACAATTAGAAAGAAAACGACAATGAGAAAGAAAACGACAATGAGAAAGAAAACGACAATGAGAAAGAAAACGACAATGAGAAA
>JAOTRI020000009.1:2333-14742 GCA_028564885.2 Zoanthus sanctaehelenae | reverse complement strand
AAAAAGCATGACAGTCAAGATGAATGATATTTTACTTGATTATATAATCGATTATTAGTGATTATATAATCGAACGACCTTAAGCGATATAAGAAACATGACGAGCATAAACACTTTGTGTATTAAATAATAAAACACGACTGTCAGATGACGAGATACGTATACAGTACTAAAATACACAGCATCACAGGTGTCCGAAAGAAATACTTACAATTCTATATCTATATACAATTATTCAGTTAAAATCATTAAAAATAAACACTTTTTACCTTTATCTAATAGTTAGGACAAATAAATATATAATACAGTCAGTGTCTATAATGTGGTAATGACAATGACGGAACGAGGTGATGATGGCCGTTGTGGGGGTGGGGATGATGATGGCGGTAGTGGGGGTGGGGATAATAATGCCCTTAGTCGTGGTGGGGATAATGATGGTTGTAGTGGGGATGATGTCAGCGGTGAGGGTGCAGGTAATGACGGTAATGATGATGATAGGGGTGGAGGTGATGACAGTGGGGGTAGGGGTAATGATGATGATTATAGATTGCTCGAATATGTAAAAGTTACTCAAAAGTTGCCGAACAGAATCTGTAAATGCAATGATGATGATAATCCGAATAGCTAGTAAAGTTCAACCAACGACACTCAACTTTACTGAGTGAAGAATTTAATTTACGAAATCGTTACAACGGAACATTTGGTTCCTAAGCAAATCAATTCCTTAGCATTATTAGTGATTATATAATCGAACGACTTTAAACGATATAAGAAACATGACGAGCATAAACATTTTATGTAATCAAAAAACACGACAGTCAAGATGATGAGATACGTATACAGTACTATAATACTCAGCATCAGGCCATTTCTAAGTTCTCTTGTGCGTTTGATTCAAAACGAGTCTGAGTGCGAAATCTTTTATATCAAGATGAGTTCTACGTTCAGTTTCATTTCCGTGCAAATCAAAGTCCTTTTTTTAAGAATGGCTTCGCATGTACTAAGACTCGCTTTGAAACAGACGCACAATTTAACTCAGAAATGAACGTGCAATAGTTTTTGTTTTTACTGTGACTGTAACCAGAAAAAGTAAATGCAAACAACATGTTTTGTTATATTGTTTTAGATTTTATCATTCTATATTGAATTATAGGCACCAGTCATTTCTAATCTTCAAGAAAAACAGCTTTGTTTTTTTAATAGTGTTGTAGTATAGCTTATTGAAAGCAACGGCAAATAAAATTATGGGCACTTATTGAAGTTTCCTTTACTGGTTGGAAAATTATGATTAACACAAACAATTTCTCGCAAAGAGTTTAGAAGAATGGTGCAGACAAGTCCATCTGTTTTTGAAATGTCTACAAACATGTTCATAAGCCTGTTATATGCAAACTATGTTCACACACGAGAAAATTAACTAGCGATAAACTAGTTTGAGCTGCGTCAATGTTTCTAAAGAAACAATTTAGTAATAAATAAGTAAATTATACCGTATAAAAGAAATAATTCTTACTGACAGTCGAAGGAATAACGTCCGAAACGTCTGTAAATAATCTTTTTTTTTACACAATGTATAATATTTAAATCTGACTTTTATTTCAATTAACTAATTAATTAATATGTGGGTCGGGGTTTTAAACTGAGGCCGAGTGCGCTACACTCTCACCCAAAAACTATCACCCATGGGTGTTATTTGTCTCATTTCAATTGACTTTGATTTCAAAGTTCAGCTAGAGTCATACTTAAAGCATTAGAGAACAACTTTGTATGACTTTTAGGCGAAATAGAGCATTTGTGATGTTTAGAGAGACAAAACGTAATTTTACAACGTTCTCGTGTCACTCTCAACATCATGCGTGTTCTATTTCACCGCCAATAAAGTCAAAGTTGTTCTCTAATGTTTTTAAAAAGGGGCATAGTCACGGTTATGCGCATGCTCCGGAAATCTGAAAATTTAAAATCTGTTCCGGCCCGGAACGATTGAATTTTCACTCGGTGCAGTTGTAAATCGTATATTATCTTTCTTGTGTTTTAACATTATCTGCGAAGATTAAGTTATTTGTTTCTTCAATATACATATTATATTTTTGTTTTGTTATTTTAATATTTTCTAGTCTAAAAACGTACATGGTACTGTGTAAGAGTATGAGCGATGTAACTAGTAAGCACAGGGTACCCAAGTAGACATGCATTGGTCTATAGGAGTCACACAGGGTACTGATATCAGCAGTAGCTACTTTGTCATGGTGCTGTGTAAGAGTATGAGAGATGTAACTAATAACCACAGGGTATCCAAGTAGACATACATTGTACTACAGGAGTCACACAGGGTACTGACATCAGCGGTAGCTACTTTGTCACAGTGCTGTGTAAGAGGATGAGGGATGTAACTAATAACCACAGGGTACCCAAGTAGACATGCATTGGTCTATAGGAGTCACACAGGGTACTGACATCAGCAGTAGCTACTTTGTCATGGTGCTGTGTAAGAGCATGTGAGATGTAACTAATAACCACAGGGTATCCAAGTAGACATACATTGTACTACAAGAGTCACACAGGGTACTGACATCAGCGGTAGCTACTTTGTCATGGTGCTGTGTAAGAGGATGAGGGATGTAACTAATAATCACAGGGTACCCAAGTAGACATACATTGTACTACAAGAGTCACACAGGGTACTGACATCAGTGGTAGCTACTTTGTCATTGTGCTGTGTAAGAGGATGAGGGATGTAACTAGTAACCACAGGGCACCCAAGTAGAAAAAGAAATCCGTTTGAGTGCAGAGGACTACACAACACGAAAATAAAAACAACGGTTATTCTTGTCGGATTCCTTGTGGCAGAGATACGTGTGCTTCAGACGTCACTTGAAGTGCAAATAAACAAAATAAAATGCATGCAAGGCTGGCACTACGACAATATCAAAACTTTTATTGCAAATATTTCGACTAGTAAAACTAGTCTTCTTCAGTGCTGGAGTGAAAATGAAAGAAAATTATAACGGCGAAGGAAATTTGAAAACATATTAAGTTTATAATTAAATAAAAGTAACTTACAGTATGATATATGAGTAAATAAAACGAAAATAAAAATAGAACTGTTAATGCAAATTAAGGTGATAGAGTTTTTCCTTTATCAATGAGATAGGCTTCTCGAGCTTTACGACGTGAAGTGTTATTATATTTTTGCAGTTCCAGAGGGATGAGTCTCATGCTTCCTCCTGCCTCCTTCATTGCTTTCAATGCTACCATTTTTGCCTAATTCTTCATTTTCTTATATCTGGCCTTGTTTGCCTCAGTCCCACTTTTACACATCTCCTTAACTGCATCTTTTTTTCTTGCTATCGCTTTCTTCACATCCTCATTCTTTCACCATGTGTCCCCTCGATCTCTCCCTTTTTTTCCCACATACTTCATCACAAGCCTTCAAAACACCTTCTCTAAAACACTTCCACAAGTTCTGTGAATCAGCACTTACCATATCTATGACCATTAGCCTGTGCTGAAGCTCACATTGGATTACCTTCACATCTCTCAAGTACTTTCTATACCCCTTTCCCACCAGTACAAAGTCAATCTTTGTCCTATTTTCCCATTAACTATATGTCACTTTTCTCTTCTCCCCTTTTCTGAACCATGTTTGCCACACACAACTCCTTTTCATCACAAAATTCTAGCATTTTTCCTTCCATTTTTCTCTCCCCAATTCCATTTCTGCCATGCACACCCTAAATCCGTTTACCAACATATCCATTAAAATCACCCATACCCAATACTAGCTTACCCATACTGTGAAGATCCCACTCACTCAGAACTCAAATTATCGTACAAATGCTCTTTCTCTGCACTCTTTCTGCCACTTTGTGGACCATAAACACATATGATTCTGACAACTTTTCCTCAAGTGCCATAATTAATGTCATCATTCTATTGCTTTTCCTTTTCACCTCCACAAACTTCTCACACAGCTTCTCCTTCACCAAAACTCCCACACCTCCCATATCATGTACTATTTCCAGACCACCACAATTTATCTCTCCTACCTTTTCACCCATAAACCACAGACCTTGTCCTCTCCACCTCACTTGCTGCAAACAACACACATCAACCGTCCTCCCACTCATACTCCCAACATTCCTAGTCCCTAACCTCACACAAAGCTACTTATCAGGCTTCCTATCATTAAGCATACAGTGCTTCCACAGCTTAGGTAAGGAAGTGCAGCCTATCCCAGCCTTTGGGCTGGCTGGTGGCCATGTTTTCGTACTTTTATCATGAGGATTTTATTGGAACATGATTTTATAGGCGCATGGTCTTGTTGATGCCAACCACAGTCATCGGCTGGGGGCCTAGCCTTTGTCTGACCAAAAACAAAACCCACAAGGAAACAGGTGAAACTATTTACCCATAGATCGGACCCTAACAGGTGCTACCATTATGGGTAAGAGTAGACTTAGGAGCAATGGTAATTAAGGGGTAACTCCACATTTCCCCAAATGCCAAATCTCCCGATCCGAAGCCTTACTACTGGTTGCAGTTTAAAGTTATACCCAAATGCTAGACTGTAAAAGTTACATACTTAAGGTTATGTAAAGTAGAATACAAAAATTTCTGTTGTAGAATTTTAAGATTCTAGCATTGTTTTTTTTAGAAAAGTGCTATCATAAACAATTGTTTTACAGGAGATTGTCGAGCAGTGCTTGGTAGCAAGAGTGCTGATGGTTCATGGTTTGCTACTGCCCTATCGCATGACCAGACTGCACAAAACTTGCAGGAAGTTCAGCGAGTGCAGTCTCAGCATCCAGGGGAAGAAGCCATGATAATAAGGAATGGACGACTACTTGGTCAACTCCAGCCTCTGAGAGCATTTGGTGACATCCAGTACAAATGGGACAAAATTACCCATTCACATATTTTGAATCAGGTTTATGGTGGACCTATTGTTCCTCCAAGCTTGTACAAAACACCACCATATCTCACTGCAAGGCCTGTAATATCCCACCATCACTTACAAAAAAGGGACAAGTTTGTGATATTGGCAACAGATGGCTTGTGGGATGTGCTGAGCAGTGAGCAAGCAGTTACCATGGTTGGTCAGTTTATGGACAGTGCAAGTGAAAAAGTAAGAGATGAAACAACATTACTTGAAAAAAATGCTGCGACCCACCTCATTCGTCAAGCCATTGGTGGAAATGACCACCAATTTGTGGCTCAGATGCTACTAGTGCCTGACCAGTATCGACGCAATTGGAGAGATGACATCACTGTTACTGTTGTTTTCTTTAATTCAGAGTCAATTTTGTCAAAGTTATAGATTCCTGACACATTGCTATTTTTTTCTCTAGAATAAAAAGTTAATATTTAGTAGAGTGATGGTTGATGCCGATGGTAATATCTAGTTTAGGGTAATATCCCCCTTTTTTATTCTATTGTCGTTATTGATGATAGGTGACAGTCTTTTCTTTACAATTTCGGCTCGATGGGTTGCTTTGGATCCATCATCTCACAGACTTGGGGTGGCGTGGCGTAGGAAGTGGGGGAAAGCCATGGGGGCTATATGTTTTGGCCCTCCCCCCACTTTTGGCCATAAGAAAAATATATATTGGATAATTAAAGGGAAATGCAGGGTAAGTTAGAGTAAGAATTATATGCCTTTAACGTTTTTCAATACCAAACCCTACTAAAGTTTATATCAACTAGAGAGTAACATAATTAATGTGCAAAACATGACATCAAGGTAAAAATGGGCGTTAAAACATTTGACTGTTAAGTTTGCCAAAACTGGAGTTGGAGTTGCCCCCCCTCCCACTTTGAATTTGCTTCCTACACCTCTGATTTGATAGTGAAACCCGCTTTTTTCAAAAATTCGGATAAAATAATCAATAAGGTGAGTCATTTTGCCACCGGTGGCTAACACTAAAGGCCAATACACACGAGGGAGCTTGCTCCTGCAACACGCTCCCGCAACAGATTTGCTCCTGGAGCAAGCTCCCTTATATTTAACCAGTTTTGATTCAATGGAGAAAAACCCGGGAGCAAAAATTTGTCACGCAACAATTTATTTCTCATGAAATCGTTGGTACAGACGAGGGAGCTTTGCTCCGGGAGCATGTTGCAGGAGCGTGTTGCAGAAGCAAGCTCCCTCGTGTGTTCCGGCCTTTAGTCTTCTCAATTTATTCAGAACTCGGTAACTCCGAGGCACTTCAGGCAGCTGATCAGTTAAGCATCTTGTCTATCAGGCATGACTTATTGTGGTTTGTGTGACGAACTATTCGTGTTGATAGCCAACATGTTTGACAGCGAGTTGGTTTTACTCCTCCCGCCGAAGGCCTCAAACACTAGAAAGCCGCACGGAATTTGAGTTTGTGACACTCCACATCAATTTTGAACAAATTGATTTATATATCGTATATTTATATTATAACGTATAATTGACAAATAAATGGTCGCTTTAATTTTCAGTAATCTTTTGTTGCAAATATTTAAGCATAGTTCTTTCTGAATGTACTGTATAAAATGTAATTCAACTTTTAACTGCGAGCTGCATTTTTAGTAAAGCAAACACATCTTTTTCTATCTATCAAAAATATGAAATCATTCCTCTTAAGAGCTAATTCTAAAACGAGAATTCTCTTTTCATTGGTTTTGTTAAACAATGGACCATGGTAGTCTGAAATGTTGCCGATATTGAAGCAGGCATGCGCAGTTTCGTCTCTCATCCTAATTGACTTGCCTCGTGCCAAATATTTTCTCTGTAAACGAACGACAGAACTTCCCTTGTTTACATTCTCATATAGTTTGCGGGTAAAGCAAGGAAGTGATAACCCTTTCTCCAACTAAGGCCCATGTATAAATAATATTAGTAATGATGGAAACTTTTTGTAAAGACTTTATTTAGGTATCAAATCTTTCTATCTGGGCAAAGACCTGTTAATTTTTGGACACATTTTTACCACTCTAAGGTGGACGGAGACCTTTTACATGAACGACACGCACATAGATATAATCCCCGAGGGCCTACGGCTTAAAACGTCCCTATCTCTAAGATATTTTGAAACCGCTGATAATTGAAACTGATTTTGAAACAGAGTTGATTTTTATATAATCGGGCTTATCTCTAGGGGAGTTCAAGCTCTTCATTCTATTGAGCCAGATTTTCATAATGTTATTTAGCGCACTCAATTACGGTCACATATACGCTGTTACACACTTTTTGATGACTGACAACTTTATAAGAACAATGATGATCAAATTTGCCAAAATTTAAGAACAGTTAAGGAACAATCTCTGGCTGAGGCTGCGAATATCTATGAAAATGTTTTACTCAGAAACTTCACTCATCATTATCACCATCATCATCACCACCATCACCATCATCATCACCAGCATCATCATCATCAGCATCATGATCACCATCATCATCACCATCATCATCATCACCATCATCATCACAATCATCGTCACCATCATCATCATCATCACCATCGTCATCATCACCACCAGCATCATCACCATCATCATCAGCATCATGATCACCATCATCATCACCAGCATTATCACCATCATCATCAGCATCATGATCACCATCATCATCACCAGCATTATCACCATCATCATCACCAGCATTATCACCATCATCACCATCATGATCACCATTATCATCAGCATCATGATCACCATCATCATCACCAGCATTATCACCATCATCACCATCATCATCACCATCATCACCATCGTCATCACCACCAGCATCATCACCATCAGCATCATAATCACCAGCATCATCACCAGCATCATCACCATCATCATCAGCATCATGATCACCATCATCATCACCAGCATTATCACCATCAGCATCATGATCACCATCATCACCAGCATTATCACCATCATCATCCCCATCGTCATCATCACCACCATCATCACCATCATGATCACCATCATCACCAGCATTATCACCATCATCATCACCATCATCATCACCATCGTCATCATCACCACTAGTATCATCACCATCATCATCAGCATCATGATCACCATCTTCATCAGCATCATGATCATGATCACCATCATCATCACCAGCATTATCACCATCATCATCACCATCATCATCACCATCATCATCATCACCATCGTCATCATCACCATCATGATCACCATCATGATCATCATCATCACCATCGTCATCATCACCACCAGCATTATCACCATCATCATCACCATCATGATCATCATCATGATCATCATCACCATCGTCATCATCACCATCATCATCACCATCATGATCATCATCACCATCGTCATCATCACCACCATCATCACCATCATGATCATCATCATCACCATCGTCATCATCACCACCATCACCACCATCATCATCACCATCATCATCATCATCACCACCATCAACCCTATTACGTCTAGGTGGCATGTAGGGCCGCTACTAAGAATTTCCACCTCTCCCTGCCCTTTGCTAGGTGTTGTAACTCTTCCACAGACTTTCCAAGATCTTTTACCTCCTTTAAAATACTCCTTCTCCATGTCTCTTTAGGTCTCCCGCTTCGTCTTTTCCCACTATCAGGTGTGCATGTTGTTGAAACTCTGGTGGTTTCATTTAGGTGCTTTCTTGAAACACACCCAAACCGTTTCCACCTGCGCCTCTTGATTGTAATTAGTATTGTTGTCTGCTTAGTTCTTTCCATTAGTTTTTGATTGGATATCCGCACTGGCCAATAGATCTTGCATATTTTTCTAAGACATGATGTTTAAAACACCAAGATTCGGTGACTGTCTGCTTTAGTGATCCTCTATCACTCTGCTCCGTACAAAAATACAGATGATACATTACTATTGAAGATCCTGACTTTGGTTCTTTCTTGGATGTTACTCAATTTCTACACTTTGATCAGTTGTTCAAATGCTGACCTTGCCTTTTGAAGCCTACTGGTGATATCTTTCTCAGTGGCGTTATCCTTACTCGTACTCACTATGCTGACCAAATATGTGAACTTATTAAATTCTTTTATATGCTCGTTCTCAAGAAGTATGGGATTCGCTGTGCTTGAAAGCTGCTGATTTTTAAGCCGACTTTTGAGGCTTTTATAGAGAGATCGTTCGTTTTCCCTTGTAGGTGGTTGTTTGTGGTTGCTTGAGCTTGCTAGCAACACAATATCATCTGTAAAGTCCAGATCTTCCAAAGTTGAATTTAGGGTCCATCTTATGCCTGTCTTCTGGATACCGATACTTTCACGCATTACCCAGTCAATGGCCACTAGAAAAAGAATAGGAGACAAGACACAGCCTTGCCTAACACCACTGGAGATTGTGAACCAGTCAGTGCTCTTGTTATTATGTAGGACACTACAGTAAACATTCTTGTAAAACAGTTTAATAATTAAAACAAACTTCTTAGGGCAGCCATAGGATAGAAGTAACTTCCATATGGTGTTTCTATGGATACTGACGAAGGCCTTTCAAAGGTTAAAAAAATTGAGATGTATATTGCTGTTCCATTCAATACTCTTCAAGGTAATATTCAAGGTAAATATATGGTCTATGCAACCCACTCCATATCTGAAACCAGCTTGTTCTTTCCTCAGTAGGGAGTCGATGGCATCCCTCATTCGCATTGTCTGTAGAATTTTACAAAATACTTTACTTGGCACTGAGATCAAGACTTCACCGGGTCGTAACGAGGGATATGGGATCAGGAATCAAAGGCCTAAAAAGGGCCGGGATCAGGGATCACAGCCCCGGGGTCAGGGATCACAGCCCCGGGGTCAGGGATCACAGCCCCGGGATCAGGAATCATAGCTCAGGGATCAGGGATCACAGCCCCGGGATCAGGGATCCCAACGTGTGGAATCGGGATCAGCAATATTCTTCACGGTATCAGGAATCAAAATGGTCATCGTTTTTGGGATTAGGGATCAACATTTTGGGGAAACGAATGTGATCACTCACGAAAACATACCCCTCGTTACGACCCTGTCACTAAAACTCATAACTTAACCTTCCAACATAAGAAGTCTTGCAGTGTTTCACACGAGAAGTCTCGCGGTGTTTCACACGAGAAGTCTCGCGGTGTTTCACACAAGAAGTCTCGCGGTGTTTCATATTTATCATAAAATGTGAGTCGCATCGTTTTGCAATACCTTGTTGGTTCTATTATGTTTTTACTTCAACTTCAGCTGCTAGAATAAGAATGGAATCAGGAACAATTTGAGGCTGAAATAACTCAAAAATTTAAGAACAACGAGGCTCGGAAAAACTTACTTTTTCATATAAAAAAGCGTTTAATCGCAACTAATCAATAATATCGAGAGCTATACTCCTATAATTAATACAAATGTCTTCACCATCATAGATAAGTAAAATTTGACTAGTCTGTAACTGCAAAGCCTTCTTAGGCCCCGTTTATATGCAGCATAAGACTTACCTTTACCGAGCGTTTATATGATACAATGTTATCAATAATATACAGAGCTATACTCCTATAATTTATACACATGTCTTCACAATCATAGATAAGTAAAATTTGACTAGTCTGTAACTGCAAAGCCTACTTAGGCCCCGTTTATATGCAGCATAAGACTAACCTTTACCGAGCGTTTATATGATACAATGTTATCAATTCTAGAACACATGTACAATCAATGTCACAAACAACAACAACAATTTGGTGTGGATTTTTGGTTAATATTGTATGCAGCAGCTTGAGTTCTGAAATTTTTCAAGTTGTTTCTTCTGAAATAAATGATGTAAATAAAACATTTAGAATAACGTAACAGTTTATTTGCTTGTAGAATTTTATTTTACTTGCGTTGTATTTGATAGCATTTAACTCACATACTGTTTTAATTTAGGGCGAGAATTGGGTGGGTGAAGTTCGAGAAATGTGGAGAGTTGCAAAACGCAAAAAGGTTCTCGCTTAAGATATGAGAGAAATCATTTATCGGAGTTAAGTAAGATCAGCGATGTTATATTTTGTTGAGACATGGTGTTTAAGGGAAAATGAGATGGAAATTTTGAGAAGGACCGAGAGAGCAATGGTTAGAGTAACGTGTGGTGCAAAACGAAGAAAGAAGACAGGGGACCTAATGGAGATGTTAGGATTGAAGGAAACAGTGGTTCAGATGGCAAAAGCAAATGGAATTAGATGGTATGGGCATGTGTTAAGAAGGGATGATGGACATGTTTTGAGAAAAGCGTTGGAGTTTGAACTGAAGGGGAAGATGAAGCGAGGACGACCGAGGAAGACATGGAAATTGCAAGTGAAGAAGGAGAGTAGAAGTGTTGGCTGGAAGAAGGAGGATGCAATGAATCGAGCGAGATGGAGAGTGGGAGTTGGACAGATTGCTATCAGAGTGAGGTAAATCCGGCCACCCCCATTTACGGGGATAAATCCGGATCAAATTGGATTGATGATGATGATGATGATGATATGTTCTTTCGAACTGTAAATAAGGAGTCCCAACACCACTTCATGTTGCTATTGGCTTTCGATATTCCTGTCACTTCTCATCGGGTGACCCTTCTAGCTGAATCAAGTTTGTATTTCTCATATAAATGGTTCTTGTCGTGTTATATTACAAAACAATGTATGGAAAGTTAGCTCGGACAGGGTAACTCGTTAAGGCGATTGACCCTTCTACCCAGGGCAACTCTGCTCCATATAAACTAAGCCTAAAAACAAAAAATAGATCAGTTTGAAATTTTCGATTTCTGAATCGATCTTTATGTACACTTGTCACAAGCAAAGCGTAACAAAACCAGTTTGCCTGACCTCGATGCTAACTAAAAAGGATATTACCTCGATCATCGCTGTTTTTTAGCATTGCATTAATTTACTAAGGTAATCATGTACATGAAAAAATTACTTTATTCTGATTGGTTGAGAGCAGTGCAATTACTTTGTAATTTTGTGCAGAAATTTGTAATTTCGTGCAATTGCAACTTCAAAAATTTAAATCTGATTGGATAATAAACAATATAAAGCTGATAAGCCAATCAAAACGCAATATACTAATTCAAATTTGGGAAAGTTCAAAAATACTTTTTATTTTTTTGTTTTAGTTTAGCCATTGCCTGAGATTAATATGTGCTGTAAACAATTCTTTTGTAATAACCTCTAATGATTGAGACGAGGTGCAGTTCTTTTAAACGTTTTTAGAATCTCATCTAAAATGTTCGTGAAATGTTTTATACATAAGTTCGAGTACACTTCATCTTTGAAGTAAGTCCCTTTATCCCGACATTAGCCATAAACTGAGTAATTTACTGTAATGACTAACAACCGCCGCCTGGTTAGCCCAGTTGGTAAGCCGGCTCCAGTCTGCTGTGCGGGAGGTCTCGGGTTCGATTCCCGGCCGGACCAACACTCAGGGTCTTAAAATAATTGAGGAGA
>JAOTRI020000008.1:4767-31540 GCA_028564885.2 Zoanthus sanctaehelenae | reverse complement strand
GTGAAGGGAAAGAGGAAGCGAGGACGACCAAGGAAGACATGGAGATCGCAGGTGGAGAAGGAGAGTAGGAGTGTTGGATTGGCGAAGGAGGATGCAATGAATCGAGCGAGATGGAGAGAGGGAGTGGAAGAGATTGCTGTCAGAGTGGGGTAAATCCGGCCACCCTCGTTTACGGGGATAAAACCGGATCAAAACTGGATTGACGATGATGATGATATGGATGCTTCCTCAGCTTCCTCAGCACTCGCTGCGCTGCCTCCTTCATTGCTTTTGATACCACTTTTTTTACCCGATTCTTCATTTTCTTATATCTGCCTTTGTTCACCTCAGTCCCACTTTTACACATCTCCTTATGTGCATCCTTTTTTCTTGCAATCGCTTCCTTCGCATCTTCATTCCACCACCATGTGTCCCCTCGATCTCTCCTTCCTTTTTCTTCCCACATAGTTCGTCACAAGTCTTCAAAACACTTTCCCTAAAACAGTTCTACAAGTCCGGTGAACCAGCAACCAACTCTCTTACTCTCCCTTTAAATCTTGCCCTTGTATGATCTTCCTTTACTTTCCAAACCTTCCTTCTTTCAATCACTTCCTTTCTTATCACTTTTTTCACGTTTTCCTTAATCAGATCTGTTACCACCAGCCTATGCTGAAACTCACCTGGGATGACCTTCACATCTCTTAAGTACTTTCTGTTTCCCTTTCCCACCAGTACAAAGTCAACCTCTGTCCTATTTCCCCCTGCACTGTACGTCACTTACCTCTTCTCCCCTTTTTTTAATCATGCTTTTGCCACACACAACTCCTTTTCAACACAAAATTCTAACATCTTTCCTTCCACATTTTTTCCCAAATTCCATTTCCTCTATGTACACCCTTTGAGTATTGGAGCATAACTTTTATAGCCGCATGCCCTTGCAGGTGGAACTATTTAACCCATAGATGGAACCCTAACAGGTGCTACCACTCCGAGTAAGACTGGACCTGGGAACAATGGTAATTAATGGTAACTCCAAATTTTCCACAACGCCAAATCTCCCGATCTGAAGCCTTAACACTGGTTGCAGTTTAAAGTCATACCTAGGTCACACACGTAGTCAAAATGTGATTAATAAAACATAAAAGAGAAAAGAAAAATAAATCGGGCCAACTGTTAAAGATTGCAATTTTCCCAACTGTTCAGCGATCCTTGATCTTTACAGAGAGGCTTTAAACTTTTTTTAAAGCGATTTCAATGACATTACAGTCCAGTATATGATCATATCATTGATTTTCGACCTCAAATCTTTAATCTCAAAACAAATTTAACTGGAACGATATACTGACCTGATCACCTTTGTTCCCTTTTGGGCCTCGATCACCTGTTTGCCCTTGTTCACCCTGCATATAAAATGACTACGTTAGCTAGCCTTAGGAGTAGTACAGTTCAAACTATCAAAGTAATCACATTGGCAAACTGAGCTGGTTTGTGCTTTAGCTTTTTTATGATTTCAAAGCTACTTGCCCGCTGTCCTGGAGGGCCAGGGAGTCCAATGTCACCTTTAGCTCCAGCGTCACCCTACAAAAAGACATTGTTTCTCAGTACTTTTAAATCTAAATCATGCCACAAATATTGATACAAGAACAATAAATAATATTTATTTAGAAGACCAAGTTGATGCAACGCTCAATCAAAAGTTATTTAACCTTTTGTCCAGGGTTGCCTGGAACTCCATCAGTTCCTGATTGACCCTAGAAAATAAAATATAATAGAATCATTGGGGAAAAAAATATTATAATCAAATGAACTTTGACTAAATTAAAAAAAAACTGCACACTGCATTCAAGTAGATTTTACTTTCATCAAGATTTATCAATCTTAAATGCTAAAAGATAATGCGCTACACTCCTCGTTGGCTATTTACCATCTCATATCTAACTTGGAATAATTGTTAAATAATAGTAACTACTAAAAAGTTTGAGTTGCCAATGT
Source organism: Zoanthus sanctaehelenae (assembly GCA_028564885.2). Classification (NCBI taxonomy): domain Eukaryota; kingdom Metazoa; phylum Cnidaria; class Anthozoa; order Zoantharia; family Zoanthidae; genus Zoanthus; species Zoanthus sanctaehelenae. The sequence continues at coordinate 29,569 of JAOTRI020000008.1, read as the reverse complement.
ACAACTAAAATAAAAACAGATTACTTAAAATAATTAAAAAGAAAATTGTTAAAATGTTGACGTAATAATCGTTTAAGAAACAACTAGGCTTTTTCTTGTTTTTGTTTCAAACTACTTATTATACAACTTAAGGCGCTTTTGCGAGAACGTTGTTGTTCATGGTGAAGAGAGATTCCTTCTTATAATACTTCCTGTACTGTAACTTTTAGTTTTAGATATTGACATTATTTGACGAGTTCATTTAGATATTCAGCGTTATTTGCCTTCAATTTTTACTTTTAGACAAATTTACTCCGACGAAGGACTATCGTGCGATACGTCAGAAAGTATTCCTTTTTTCTACGGGGTATAATTTACATATTTATTACTAAATTATTTTTTTTTTGTAGAAACACCGACGCAGCTCAAACTAGTTTACTGCTAGTTAGTTCTTTCTCTAGTTTTAAATTTAGGATAAGACTGATGTTATCCATTTTGGAGGAAAACTTTCAAATCTCAAGGTATTGTTATCTCAAAATACCATTTGACCAAGAACAATACCGTTTGACAAAAGCGCTTAACGTGAGATTGGTGTAGGCCATACAGATGGATTTTATATAGGTGGATTGAAACGTGGCTTGGAAAAGAAAAAGAATTTTCATTTATATAGATTTTAGCTGATGAAGGGAAAAGTCTACAAAAACGATTCTCTGTTTTTAGCCTGGTTTCCATATAATTAGTAACACGAAAAGCAGGCTTCAAACCTCAAGATGTCATTGTTTTCATATTATTTTGTTAGATAACGTTATATGTTAGTTTAACTGAATAAATGAGGTACGCATGGAAAGCTTACACCAAAGGCTGAAATCTGAATTGGGTATCTACTCTCAGAAATCTTGACGTTACTCAATTAGCAAGAACAAAATGCATTATTGGACACGATCTATTAAAGAAAGAACTTTTATCACTAAAGGAAGAAATTTAAAATAGTTTCCTAATAGCTGCCGGAGTTCAGTTTGGATAGACCACTAGTAGAATAATATCTAATGATAGAATTACCTTTGTACCCTGTGGTCCTGTAACTCCATCTGGGCCTTGCATTCCACGATCACCTTTGTCTCCCTGGTGACAATTGTAGCAATAAAGTACTTAGCTTGCAAGTTGCTTAAAATAGGATTAATCAATAAACTAATAAACCTGACTTTAAAAAAAAAACATTTCCTATTCATCAACGCAGTCGTGCTTTTGGGATTTCATAGTCATAATATATTATTTGTGAACGTTTAAGTGCCACAAGGATAAGAATAGAATTAGAATAGGCTTCTAACAGTTTTGGTAAAATTTCCGTGTTGGATCATACTACTCATATATTGTTTAAATCATGTAACTAACAATACACCGAAGCCTAATTTCTGTGTAATATATCCGAGGAAATTGCATGAAAAAACAGATACGCTCCATTACAAAAATTATCCTACCACTTATTTCAAGCTTCCATAGAGTTATACTTTCCATAGCCATAGCATAATATAGTAACCTATTTACAACCGGGTTCAAATAACGCACACAATAATTGCAGGAATGGAAAGAGAGCTCTTTCCAGACCATGTACAATTACAGCCCCAATCCAACCTGTGATGCTTTACATGGATTCTGAGTTTAAGTTTTCGATGTAGTCAAGAAGACGCACCCAGTTTTTGGAGGGAGAGGGTTTCTTCACTGTACCGTGTACAACATAGATAATTATGAGATTCCTCGCCATGTGCACTCTATAATATTTGTATATGGCAAATAAATTGAACTTAAACTTGCTTCAAAGTATTTATAAGGTAATGCCATATAGATGTTTCCAGAGTGTTAAAATCACTAAGACGTGTCTTCAATGCTGTGAAATGTTAACTTTCATTGATATATAGAGAATACTACACGATAGCTCGAACATATGAAATTTATATATTCTACGAGTAAACGTAATCAAGCGAGTGAAACCTTTTGTCCACGAGAAAAAAAACTTCATATGATCAAACCAAGGTGTAATTTTCTTTTTATTACATAGATGCGAGTATTTCGAAAATAGCTGTAACGCAACCTAACGCTACACGCGGGCTACTTAACTGCGATATCTTCACCATTCAAGATATGGAAAAATGGTAAATATGTCACTTGTATCTCGTATGTAGTTTCATACGAAACGTCATTTATAGTCAAACACTCATATCCGGCTATGTAATAAATATGATAAGTTATAAGGATTTGTAAATACCGACTAGTCTTGGTTTTTGGGCCGTGTTTGACGCATTTATCTATTTAACTAATTAAATTTTTATTAATCTTTGCCTTGGATGTAGACTACCTTACGAACGGCAGGGTGACAACAACAGCTAACGCCAATTATTGCTGGTTCAAGACTAAAAGGTTAAGAATTATTCTTTACATTAAGGTAATATTTTAAAACTAGTAATAACATGAAAAAGGTTTTGAGAGGTAGCGCGTTATATAACGAAACTTACTTTTCCTCCTGGAGGGCCAGGAACACCTTTCATTCCATCTATACCCTTATCACCTTTTGCACCCTTGTCTCCTTTCGGTCCAACCTACAATACCAAGGATACAAACATGGTTATGGGAAGTTTCACGAAGAATAGCTTTAATTAATATGACATTATTTTTATAGATTTTATGAAACTGTTTGAGCTCATAAAAAGGCTTCATTCGTTGATGAGTAGTTCTGTATCGAGAAACAACAATCCTAAGCATCGGAAAACACTGCACAATTTTTAATATAGTGCAAATTATGATTACCGAGCTACAAATCAGTTTTAGGAATTTAAGTGACAAAATTCACTTTATTTGATTTATTTACTTATAATCCAATTACTTGAATATATTTTAGATAATCTTTATATAGTATCAGTATTTTTTAACTATGATAATATTTTTATAATAAAATAAAAAAGTTGATGTTAACTGACAAGTCTTCAGAAACACATTGTAACTGAATAATCGTGGAATGGTTTAACCACGGAAACGTTCATTTCATCATAATAGAAAAAAACTACCCCTGCCTTTGGCTAACCATGTTTATAAAAAAGAATGGTTGCATTTTTGTTCTTACAATGGCCACATATTCTGGATTCATATGATCATGCTCTGAGTGAACGTTTATATTAATAATTGACCAAAAATCTCCTGCGTTGCAAAATGTAAATTGCTAATGTTTTCCCTTTTTCCAAAGTATAATTTATTTGATATTTAATGTTTTACAATATTCTATTTTATGTTGAAAGAGAAAAGTTACGCTGAATGAGAATGTAAAGTACAACAGCTAACCTTTGATATTGTTCTATTTCCAGTTCCGAATGATCCATTGTAGTTTTTGCCTGGTTCACCCTTTGGTCCTCGATCTCCCTTATCTCCTCTCTTACCAACCACTTGAATTCCCATTTCACCCTTGAAAGTTGCACGAAATTATTAATTTGGTGGAGAGAGGATATTACATCTGAGTTATAGAAGGTGCCAAAATAATCTTATATAGACTAAAAAACACCATTATATGCTAAAATCAGCATAGTTAAGCAATCAATGGGGGTTTTATCACCGTAATTGTGAATGGCTGGATTTATTCCAATCTGACAGAAATCTCTCCTACTCCCATTCTCCACCTCGGTTGATTCATTGCGTCCTCCTTCTTCAAACTAACACTCCTGTTCTCCTACTCCACTTGCATTTTTCACGACTTCCTCATTACTATATAATATTGCCGATCCTCAACAAATGATAAATGACAATTTTCATCTCAAATGACAACCCTTTTGATTTCAGGAACTTCCACATTCATTTTACTTCACCCATCTCATTCATGCTGACACAGCTGCCTCACAACCACTACTTGCATTCACCTTATTCTCCAAATAAGATAAACCGTTTCCACCTCTTCACACAACTCCTCCACTGGCAAAACTAATTCATTAGCTTGTTTCTTGCTTCTTCCACACGAAAAATTTCTCCTCATCATCATTTTTTTTACTTTCATACTTCTACCATCTATCTTCTCCCACAATTCACCATTACTGACTTGCCATTTATCTTTTTTCACGAATGCCGCATTGATTTATTTTACTTACTGTCAATTCACCTTCTGCACCATTCACTAGCGTTCCCTTCAGTTTCTCGCTCTCCAATGATCTGTTCAATTTCCAGAATTTCTACCTCAGTCCAATTATTTTTCCGCGTCCATCTTAGCAATTGAACACCTTTTATAATCGTGCCCACTTACAGACTCATCACTGCTCTCACCATTAACTCTGATATATTTCTATTGATCATTGCCCACTCCAATGCGTTTCTCGGAACCCTGTCAAATGCCATTTCCAGGTTAACGAAGCACATATACAACTTTTTTCTCTTTCTCAAAGTAAACTTGTCAAAAGTCAAAACAAACACAACATCTATCGATTTTTCGTCTGTCATAAAACCAAGTTGCATCTTATTCACTTTTACGATAAGCTGCAGTCTCCCCACTCCCCTATAAGTCCGATAACTCATTATATTCTCTTCCCCTTTGAAAATAGATATAGCATTCAAAGGCCAATCATGTAGAATTCCTCTTCCATTCAAAACACCCTGATACAGCTCCACACCAATCTCCCCACTTGCCGCAAACACTTCATCACTTACTTCCGAGGTTCTGGCAGCTTTTCCAGCTTTCATTTCTCTTGTTTAGTTTTAATAACTAAATAGCTTAGATAGTTCAATAACATGCCCATGGTCCTTTCCTCAATGCTAAAACATAATTATAACTTTTAAATTTCGAGTTCACAGTATTATCGGCAGTTGTAGTCACCCTACAGAATAGTATCTTTAAAATATGTTTTAATTCTTTTTTTCTGAATTCAAAGAAATAATAAAAGGGGCTAGCATGCTTGACAAATTTGACAGATATGTCTGGCAATAATTGATCATGTCCAGCTAAGACTTGAGCTCTGACACGTTCTTCGATGGTAGTTCATTGTTGATGGTATCCGATTCATCCACCATAGGTTAAGTACTTTTCATGCTAACTCGGTGACCCAGTTAAGTTACTCGAGATTAGGCTTTTACACAAGTTGCTCAGCAACGTTTTGGAACTTTTGCCTTTTCGAGGAACTTTTAAAAACAACTTTCGATTTTGAACAACTTTGAGGCAAATTCTTTTAATTCGAGAAAATATATCTCTCTTAAGAAACAAAAAGCCTTTTTTTGCATAATCTTCTGAAAAAAATGCCAATGAAGCATTTTTTCGCTCATCAGCACGAGATTGCACTCGTGGAAACTGTATAAGCATCTGTTATGCTGCGAGGAGAAAGATCCTGTGATTCATCATATTGGACACAAGTATAAAAACTGCAGTCGTTGAATTTGTATATAATTTGTTTCAAGATGTTTAGTTGATAATGAAAACAGACATTATTCAAGTTATATTAGGATGATTAGATGATAATGAAAACAGGCATGAAATTTACTGATTTAATATTCTTACCGAAATCAGTTTCGTGTTAACATAAATAGTTTTTGGAAAACAATCTAAAAAAGATAATAAAAGCGAGTTTTCATCGTGAGAGCAAAAATATGTCAGCGATGTGATGCGACGTCATTGCGTCCATCGCATGCTGTCCATTCAGACTCGAAGTTCGATTTATTAACACTTTACATAAACTTTTTATGACACAAATACAAGCTCTTTACAATTAAATTAGACGAGAAAGATCAATTGTTGTGTATTGGAAGTGTACAAACTATTCCGCCAGAACAAAAGAAAAAAAAACACCAGCTATCATTTTATACATAAAGAAACTTTTGCCTGGATTAAAAAAATTCAAAGACCAAATAGGGAAGAGTGTGGACAATGACAACTGCCGTGTATGCACCATCAACTTCACTAAAGATTGTATGGAATTGTCGGATTTCAAAACGGTTCTAACAGATGAAAAAGGACAGCGCCGACGGACTCGGAAAAAAATTTCTTCTGAGGATTTTCGCGCCTAACCGGCCGAAGTCAAAGCCGGCAAAGAAAATAGGTAAAACAAGAGAAAACTAGTGCTAAACATGAGTTGCAGCTTGAGGTAAGAGAAATTTCAATTCCAACGGAATCTAAGACGTGTATATATCTATGAATAATCCAGTTCAACCCAAAACGCGTGTTTCTCGTGCATTAATTTTATCCTGATTTAAACAAGTTATCAAATCTTATGCTGCAGATTTCAGAAAGTTTTTTGTGAAGTCATATATCTGATTTCATGCAAAAACAACAGACAAGAAATAACGGCAAGCAATGACTATGATTTATATGATTTTAAATAGCATATAAACAGGAGAGTCGCTGATATGATTGGCCAGTGAGCTTGGAATTCTACATGCTTCTTTATACATACTGAGTACGGTGAAGAACAAATCCGTTGGTGGAAAATATGCAAGTTTCATGGTGCGATGTAAATTTCGAATTTTATGAAACTGATGCTATTAAGATTCGGACGGGTAAAAAATAAATTTATTGCGTTTTCGATTCTTATTTCCTACAAAAAATCTGTGATATTTTTTCTAAATCAAGAAATATAAAACCTGATGATATCTTGCCGTAAATTGCTGTCCTTGTATTTCATGAAAACAAAACTTAACAGAGCATTTAATTTTAATTATTTGTGTTGTACGAGCTTCAAAATAACATGTAGTAAAGGAAAGAAACATATGATAGCTGGATTTTTTACTTCCGACGTTTGATGATTCGATTTATATTTGATGGCCCATGGTGGCGGTTAAATTCACGATAGGTTCCGTGCAGGCTCTTCTTTTCGCAAAAAATTCAAAAGAACCTGGTTTGCAGATTCAAGACTTTCTTCAGTTTTCGTTGGTGAGCGTCGCCATTGGCAACAAGGTGTCATCTACCCAGACCATTACAAGGAATATTCCGTGTCAAAGCTTTTAACACTACTTTGGAAGACACCATTGGAAGACACCAATGGAAGACAGGACCTTAGCAACGAGCTCACGAAATATCATTTACTTAATGGTGCTGTAATTCTAAGCGCTTGTCATACCAACTGTCAACTTATGTAAGTATATAATATACTTTAAGGTTGTCAAAAGTCAAAAATACCTTTTGCCCTTTCACTCCAGGTAATCCAGATGGACCCTATTGAAATTTAGACAAAAAAATTCTAATTTAAACTTTGAAGGACAAGATGTTAATAAGTAAAAATATTTACAGTACATGGTCTCTCATAAAAGATAGAATGAATCGTCATTAAAGACAACAAAAATTTATCAAAGCTGTTACATTTTATATGTTCTTTAAAATTCCACAAATCATCTATATCTGATGAGTTTAAATAACAGTAAGTTCTATTATTTACCAACAACTAATGGTACATTCTCTGATGTGTTACTAAATTCTACAAAAGAATGTTTATATTGTATTTTTAAGGCAACTCTTTACCCTAAATGTTGGTGGAGAGTGAATAAACTGAGAGAGGTATTTGAGTGTGAAGAATTTGGGGGATGACCGCTAAACTGTCCCTCCAGACCATGCGAAGGTCCAACTTCGTTAGAGGACGGTTTGGCGATTTTCTGTCAAATATTAACTCTAAAATTAATTTTTAAACTTCACTAGAGTTCACTAAAATCAAATTTCTCTCAAAAAACTAAATTTAAAAAATCTGTCTCCTCCCACAAATCTCATCCGAAAAATCTGAAAATAATTATACGAGGCTTCCTTTTTACTCAATCTGTAAAGTGATTATCGTTTTTTTCAATTTTCCAAATAATGACGGAGATATCATCAAAATAATGTCACTAAAAGTAACGAAAAAACGCCCCGATGATATAGGGTAGCGAGTGGCCTACATTGTATCATTATACACGAGTAACAGGACAATTGAGCAGACGTTGAAAAATTAACAACTGCTATAACGGTACTTCAAAAGCCCTTGTCTGCATTTACAGAAAAATGAACAATTATTCCCCAATATGGAGGTGACTAGTGGTGGATATTGACCGGGGCGTAATGCGTTTTAGTATTTAACTTAATTTAAAAGCGCGGAAAAAGCTATTCAACCGCTAGCTCAGTTATTACTAACGACCAATAACGGATTAAAACAGTTAACCACTCTGGAGTTGGAACTACTCCATTACAAGTTGCAGTAGCTTTCAAGACAAATAAATCTGAATTAGCTTGAATATATTATTGTGTTATGATTATATATAAGGGTTGTCAGAACTATAACTTTTCCTCGTTTTGATGAACATTCAAATCCCTTGTTTAAGAAAATTAACATACTCAAACTTTTTGATCTTATAAAATTTCCAACATTTAAAAAAACCACTAACTTTTTTCTCCTTTTTTTCTCTTTTCTGTCTGTGTAAGTTTGTGCTGACTTTAAGTATATTTAATTCAAAGTGAAATCTGGCTGCCCGGCTTGTATAACCCCGTATGGTTATACCGGGTAGACAGCACCTTACCACATTTTAATTCTCTTTTGATCTGTAAAAATATTATTCAAATTCACGGTGGAATAAGCTATTGTTTCTGTTGTTGTCAATGGTTAGTTACTGGAAGTGAGTAGTTAGATTACATTTATACCCAGGAGCTGGTGATAAAATGAACGAGAAATGTAAATAATGGACTCGGAAAAGCCGCAAGCCAATGGATATATTATATATGTAAACAAACTAAGAACTAAAAGTAATTGTCAAACTTAGTTCACTACATTGCAAGCGCGCCTTACACAACAAACTTCATGCAATCCAACAGAAAAACTGTTGAAAATGTCTCAAACGTATAAAACTAAAAGGAGGGAAAACTATTGCGTGGACGTGCGCCAAAAAGCACGTCAGATTATATAACTTGAGTGTAAACTTCAAAACAAAATAGAACCACTGATTAGTTTTAAGAATTTAACTTTTTCTATAGTCTGAGATACCCGAAAGAATAAAAACGCTTTTAAGAGTTTTAAGAAGAAAATGAAAAGAACACCTTTTGACATTTTGAAAGCTGAAGATAATTTCATTGAAATTAACAAAATAATAGTTAATCTAAATAACCATTAGAAAAAACACAAATTAACATCATTACCTTAGATCTCAAACTAATTTTTCCTGTTCCAGTATCGAACAGTATACTGTAACGATGTATTGTCTCTGTTTCAATACATTGACTAGCCCGCCACGATTAGTTAAGCTACCTGCAGGTCAGTCAATCTGTAACAGTTTTATTCATTGAATTTGATAACAACTTGAACTTGAAAAACTTGAACTAGTCGGAAACTTTTGTATTTCGGACATTTGCAATCAATCAAAAAGAGCATGGTTCAGAGAATACACCATCCACACGGTAGTCTATTCACTGATTTATAGAGGTGTTCTCATCGATTTTGATCAGTTGCACGCGCGGATTTTTTTCAGTGAGCGACGGTTGCTTATTAGTATAAAGTAGAGCATTGTGCTATTTTATTTAGTGACCACAACTACATTGAAGAGCGCCTTGACTTCTACGATCATTGATTTCATACTAAAACGAATTTGGATTTTTTGTGAGGAAGGGCAGGAAAGCAGGGTGGAAGATGGATACCCACATGACAATACGCACATGTCTCTAGATTCGAATATTGTCAGAGTCTTAAGAGGTCGCTTAAATAGTCATGAAATAAAAAATATCTTTTCATTTAAAAATTCAAGCAAGGGAGTGAGACCTCTACGAATTGACACATAAAAGTTAAATTATGATGTCACAATAAATCGCCCAGATTTACTAACTTTCAAAGACTACATTAAGGAAACAGCAAGGGTTCTGAAAACCAATAACAATCTCCTTTAAATCGCTCCACGTGTAAATTGGAGCAAACAATAACCATGGACGCCAGCAGAACAATGTCATAACTAATGTCATAACATTTCTAAGAAAATGTGGCGGAGTTCACTATGCTTAAATGCAAAGTATTCTGGTAAAAACTCGACGAATTCGAAAATCCATACTCCCTTCTATATATTCTTCTTAAATCCAGTACATGCGGTTTAGAAAGGCACTACTGTACACAATAACCGATAACGATAATGAACAATCAAGGTATTTTGTACTGAATGGTCAAACCAAAGAACTAGAAAACAAAGACCATTATTACACTGCTAGCCATCTAAGAAACAACTTGTTTTTATCTTTATGTCCATTAACGCTTTGAAGCGAACAGCCGAAAAAGCGTTTTGAATTACAGAAGGGTCTTAAGACCCTAAACGAGGACCTTCGTTTAACAATGAAAGTTCAAATAACAAATTAAATTTGATCAATGTCCGCTACTGTAGAGTACATTGTAGAGATTAATTGTGGAATTATTATAATTTAATGTTTTTACAGTCTAGGATGTGAATACATACATATGAACTACTATAGGTTGCTTTGAGTCAATTTCACGTTAGCTTTTAGTCTAGATTTTTCAAGTTTGTATTTATTTCCATGCATCTTTAGTAAAGAACGACAGGAGACAATAAACGTCATAATATGTCTTTGGAATGTTAAAAGGATGCTAAAATGTAGCGTGACACCGACCATTTAAGTTGTGTTTATCTAGCTTCGACGTTCATTCACAACATCGGTTACTTAAACTGATTGTACACATTGACAGCACAAACTAAACCTCAATACTTTATCTCCTTTCCCTTTGGACCTTCATGTCCTGTAATGCCTAGCGAGCACAAACTAAACCTCAATACTTTACCTCCTCTCCCCTTGAACCTTTAGGCCCTGTAATGCCTGGCGAGCCACGATCACCACGCGGACCCTCAAAATAGAAAAAGATAACATAAGTATCACTTTGATAATTGAACTACAAATTGATAGAAGTATTGAGACTACGCAGTGAGGTAAAAGCTATGGGGTTTTAAATAACTCTGTATTAATAGTGCATTAACGTTCGAAATTAGCTGTTGTATTATAAAACTTGTATGTTTTGGTAGCTAAAAACATTACGCCTTTTATTATTGTGTTGCACAAGTGATCTAAATTTAAACTTGATTAATTTTCAGAAGAGTTATTTAATTTCAAAGTGAGAATTTCAATTTGAACACTTCCAAAAATCGCTCGTATATTAATACAGTATATGTAATTATTAGCAATTCTAAGCTAACTTGCCCTAGTTTTGAAAGAGTTTTGAGGTCTGTAACTTTCAATACCTAAAAAACTTATCAGTATTCAAGTAAGCTTTTACGAAATTATCACGGACTCCGTTTAGTTTCAGTTTTTTGAATGAATATTTAACAAATTTTACGAAAGGACTGGTAGACATGTTAAATGCAAATAGTAGTAGTTGCTAATCTAAGGTAGATGCGATGCATGTCTATAACATAATGTAATAGATGTAAGACCTTTCTTGGAACAAAATGAGGTAATTTAGCTCTGGAACAAAATGTCAAAAAATATAATCACATATTTGTAATAGTTTTTTTTTCTCAAGCTGTACGAAAGCATTTCTTTTGTTATCAAAAATCTTAATTAGTATGAAACGTGGAAGTCGTATCTAATGCGGGCGAAATATGACCAAGTTCGACTTTTTAGCGTAAACGTTAATTCATTTATAGAAATCCGTTCATTTGCGTTGAAAAGCTCGCATAGACATTGTCCAGTAACATCCCATGATCAAATGTATCGAATGCATTCATTAGGTCAATAAATATAGTACAGGTATACAGTGTTTACAGTCCGTGTTTGACTATATCGTATTTACGATATCTTGAATAGGCCGTTTCCAAGTTCCCTTGTGTCACTGTTTCAATGGGAGTCCAAGTGCGCATCCATTCCAATGAAAATTATATGACTTCGATTTGCATGAGAACGAAAATGATTGCAAAACACATAAAGACTCGTTTTCAATCAGAAACACAAAATAACTCGGAAAAATTGCATATTGGATGTGTTTTGAAGTGTGCTCCATAATTATGTTGAATCCATTAAAAACCACATCTATCTTTCGGAAATTTTTACTCTCTACTTATCATAGATATAGAAACAGGCCCGATTACAATTACTTAAGTCAAAGATGCCATCAAATAGACCAGATATGGAAAAGCTACTGGTATTAACCACAAGCATTAGTGCGGAATTGTTGTCAAGAGGAATATAACTGTTATCAGTACCAGAAAAAATCTTCAGCCGAATTTCAACCGAAAGGATAAGAAAGGGCGTTAATTCAAAGTTACGGATATAGACTTTCATAAGGAAAGGGTGTTTCATGGATACGGAATAAGAAGTTTAGTGGAGTAAAAATGGAAAATATAAAATGGCCTAGCTCACGTATCAGGTTTGTTGATATTGCAGAAACAATCTGAAATTAGACGGCTTGTTTTATTACATCCATTTTTCTTCAAGCGTTTTCTGTTTCGTTTACTGCCAATTTGTAGCTGGTAATTTGTGCTCATGGACAACCTTATGATAGCAGTAAGGGTAAAGGAACTATTAAACACATTTTCATTATCTGTAATATTATTGAGCAAAGCATAGAGTGGCAGTCCTCAGTTTAAATCAACATTGTTGACTTTGCAAAGTCAGATCAAAACTGAGAAATTATGGAATACCATCGGAAATCATAAGACTAATTCAAGAATCTATAAAGGAAGCAGTAGCTGTGGTCTGGACAATGGAGCCCAATCAAAATGGTTTGAAATGCGTCCAGGCGTGAGAAAGAGATAAGTCATGTCAGGATTCAATATAGCAGTCGATCGGATTATGAGGAATGAAGACAAAACAAGAGACTTGTGATGGAAATGTAGCTGGAGGACCTGGATTATGCAGATGATATTGTTATTTTGAGCAGCAAACTCCAATATATATATACAAGAGACTTAGTTTATAAGGTTTTTTTTATTTGAATGCAACACTTAAGAAGACATAAATAGAGGAATCGGCCTTGCAAGAGGAGCTTTTGTGAAATTGGATCCAGTCTGGCGAAACACATTAATAGGTAGCAACACAAAGCTGATACTAATCAACAGCAATGTCTTATTATACAACTCAGAGACCTGGAGAATGATTGAAACAGACAAGAATAAGTTTCACATATTTCAAACAAGATGTCAAAGGAAAATACTACGTATCTTTTGGCCAATGAAATTAGCAAACGCAGAACTTTATATCAAAGAGAGGACAATTCCATTAAACAAGCAAATCTGGAAGTGGCGTTGGATACCTTTGCATAAACTTCGAAAAAAATACATCAGACAACGCAAGAATACTTACTTGAACACCAGAAACAGACGAAAGAAGGGGCGGCCACGCGCTACATAGCGTAGAACTACAGAATTAGGTAGGAGATGATTATTGGACACGGTCTTCAGCGTTACAAAGTTCATAACGACGGCAATGGTGACCATCTTGGTCAAAATTTCGTATCTCTGGACGCTATAAAGGAAATTCCGAGGATACAAGAATCATAGCTCCGTTCTATTTTTCAGTTAGCAAAAATTCTCTTAATTCTAGTAAGTGTTGAGTACTCCCAAACGGAAAAGAAAACTTGAAAACTTTAGAAACGAACCCATATAAGGTCTCGGAAACAAAACAACATAAGGATCTGTTTGATTATGTAAATTCGGCTTTCGAAAAAGGAAAATAGCTCAATGTAGCTTAGGGACATCGCTCCCCTTTACTAATTTCGACGATAATGTATATCACCTGACTTTGTTTAAAATATCAAATAATGCATGCCTTATTAATCCGTTATGAATCTGACAGTTAAGCGAGTTTAAGTTTAACTATTATTTTGAGAATCATATAAAAACTTCATCTTATCTTTTTTTTGCACTTGAATAGCAGAAGTAACAAAAAAAACTATTCAAATTTTTTGGGTAGACGTTTTTTAGGTTGTTTTTTCTCAGGATTATTAACAAAAATGAGCATAGTCGGGAAGGTCTTTGCCCGTATTCTGGCAGCACGCATCTACCCGAGTCCCAGTGTGAGTACAGTGCCGGAAGATCCACGAGCGACATGATCTTCACCGTCCGTCAGATACAAAAGTGACGGGAGCAGGGGAAGCCACTCTACCTCACCTTCATCGACCTGACCTAGGCGTTTAAACTCGTCAGTAGAAAAGGACTTTTCAAGCTTCTAAAGAAGATTGGCTGTCCCCCCAAACTCCTTAGTCTGGTAATCTCCTTCCACGAGAACATGAAGACACAGTCATATAAGATGGATCATGTTCTGACGCATTTCTCATCAAGAGTGGAGTAAAGCCGGGCTGTGTCCACGCTGTTTGGGACCTTTTTCTCCCTTCATACGCCTTCAAGTCATCATCTGATGGCGTATACCTCCAAACACGCTCAGATAGAAAGCAGTTCGGCATCGTACGCGTCCGTACCAAAACAAAAGTGACAGAAATCTTCATTCGAGAAATGCTCTTTGCAGACGACATAGCTCTTGCAGCACACACTGCAGTTGCTTGCAGAGACTCATTGACTGCTTTTCCTAAGCCTGTATGAATTTCAGCCTCACAATTAGCAGCAAAAAGACGAATGTGTGTGCTCAAGACGTAAGCCACGCTCCCTGCATCAAGATCGACGACCACTCCTTGGAAGTTGTGGATTACTTTGTTTACCTCGGCTCCACCATCTCTAAGAACGTGAATTTCGATACGGAGATCAACAAACGATTTGGAAAGGCCGCTGCCACTTTGTCCATGCTGACAAAACGGGTGTGGGACAACAACCTACTCACGCTGAACACCAAGATGCGTTTGTACCAGGCATGCATCCTCAGCAGCGAGACATGGACCACCTACATGCGCCAGGAATCCCGACTCAACACCTTTTACATGTGCTGTCTGAGGTGCATCCTGGGCATCAAATCGCAAGATCATGTGTCAAACAGTGACATCCTCACACGTATTGGAATCCCTTTCATCTACTCTCTCCTGAGCCAGCAGCGCCTCAGATGGCTTGGCCATGCGTGGCGAGTAGAGGACGGCCGCATTCCCAAGGACATGGCAAGCTGACATCAGGGACGTCCACATCAAGTGGGACGTCCTGTCCTTCGCTACAAAGACGTCTGCAAGCGGGACATGAAAACATGCAACATAGACACCACAGGCTGGGAGACAGTTGCAAACGACCGGCTCCTGCCGGAGACAGAAACTGTGAAACAGGGCATCAAGCAAGCAGGCACCAACAGAGGCCTAAGGGTGTCACAAAAACGGAAACGCCGCAAACTCAGCGCCTCCACTGTGCCCACCACACCATCTGGTTTTACCTGTCCGGTCTACAGCAGGGACTGCCTCTCCCGTGCATCGGGCTCTTTAACCACGCAAGACAGCCACGGACCAAACTCAAAGGGGTGCATCACAATAATCTCTCGAGATTCGCTGCCTACTACTACTACTACTACTACTACTATTAAAAAATATTAAGTTGCTCTAACCTATGTTTGATTTAACAGGATAAAAAAATCAGCTTTGCACCAAAATCTAAAATTCATTAAAAAAGTCACAAATTTCGGATATGGATCAAAATGTGCACACGACTGCCATACCAAAATAAGTACCATAAACATTCGACCATATTGCCATACATAAGTACGTAAGCGTTTATTACTAAACGAGGGAAGTTAAAGCAAACAATATTTAAAAGTGCTTAATACACATAAGTGCAGAGCGCGACATAAGAATGAAAATGAAATGATCTAACGCACATGATTCTCTGTAACATTATTTGTAATCCTACGACAGCAGTTATCACGCATTTATTATATTAATTAACAGTCGAATGTTTTTCAATAATACTGTCTGATGAGTGCGTAAGCGCGAGACTCAGAGTTACAGAGAATCATGTGCGTTTGATCATTTTCATTCTTAAGAGGTTATCACTATATTTCGTTTGAAAAAGTATTTTGGTTTTAAAACTAATTTTTACAGTAACAAAATAAAAATAGCAGTCCAAATAGTAACAAACAAATACTAAAGTTTTAATGCTATACATGTTTCGGCAAGTCTCTTGCCATCTTCAGTAGCAAATAGCGCGAATTGGGTGTGAATTTTAAAATATAGTTAAATGTAAATAACACGGAATTATTTAAACAATCAATTTCAAATTAACATGCTTTATCTGTTGTTTTAAAAGGGGTTTGTCCAAAAGGATATGTAAAGCCTCTTTGATTTTTAGCTGGAACGCTGTCTCAGCACAATCAATTATTGATTGCTTTAAAATACATGTATGGCATTAAAACTTTAGTAAATACAAATTATAAACTGCTTTGAGGTTGCTATTTATAAAAGAACATTTTTTACTCACCTGATTACCACTTATGCCTTTTTCACCTCTTTCACCCTAAGATTAAAATAAGAAACAATGCAGAAAATTGTACTCAGTTATAATGTCAATGATTTTATGCTGTAGCTATAATCAAACTTTGATCATAAAGTGTTTACGAACGAACCTATATCTGATCTACTGTAGGACGAGACTTTAAATTTAAATCTTTTAAGATTAAAAGGTAGAATATAATAATACAGGAGTATGAAAGGGAAGAACGGTGTACAGTGGTTATGTTTCATGGATACGGAGTAAGGGATTTAGTGGAGTAAAATGGAAACTAAAAAATGGTCTCACGTAGAAAGATGTATTGGTGACAACGGTAATATCAGGTTTGTTGATATTACAGAAACAATCTGAAATTAGACGGCATGTTTTACTACATACATTTTTCTTCAATCCGCTTTTCTGATACATAAAGAGTGTGTTTAAACTATAATGGCACCCGACTAGATTAGCTTTTCATAGTTATTTCGCGTGTCCAACCACTATAGTTATGTTTATAGTTATGTTTCAAAGAGTGTACTGTATTTAAAAGGATGTCAGTGGAAAATAAATATTGTTGTTGTTGTTCAAGCGTTTTCTGCTTCGTTTACTGCCAATTTGTAGCTGGTCAATTGTGCTCATAGACAATCTTATGATAGCAGTAATCAAAACTCTTCGCGCATGAAGGGAAATTGAGATAAAAGTTAGAGCTGAAGTATTTCAGGAGTTCACAGTGAAAAATTCTAGTGCTCAACAAGAATTGGTGTTACTTTCAGTTCTTATTGAAGTGATTAAGGAACATGCAAGACACTCCGCAAAAACGGACGTTTATTTGTAGATGATTTTATGCTCTGGTAAAGTGAGACCATGGAAAATTATACAGGTAAAGGTAAAAAACTTTACAAAGGTCCTTTGCTCATTCATAATGTTAACAGTAAAAATAAACAAAAAAAGATATTACGAATATTTTCATTGTTTAAAGTATTCATGACTATAAAGTGGAGGAAGCACTAGTCACGAGAGATATTGGAAATGGAAAAGACGTTTTAGAGTGAGGGAGTGAAGGATAATGTATCATGTATGAGGAGGATAACCACCAACTTGATGTTGCGTAAGTGTGAAAAATGGATTTCTCGGAGAAGTGGGTGTTGCTATTTCGGTTGAAACAATTTGGTAATAAAAATGAAAATTCTACACCGTAAAAAAGAAATACTTACTGACGTTGCGGACGTTAGTCCTTCGTCGGAGTAAAGGGGAAAAAAAGAGAAAATGTAGAGTTTATATAGGCAGGGAGATGAAAAACTAGCCAATAGAAAGAAGGTAGCCATGGAAATTAAAATCAATGAACGAAGACAAATTAACACGATAAGAATAAATTAGGAAAAAGTGAAGCGTTCATTCACCCCATTGGGATTATGTGTACCCAATCGGTGAATGAGTCGCATCTCTTTGGTTTTGCGGCATTTGTTGTCGCCGCTAACCAAAGACACTGAGCAAAAAAAATAAAATCTGAAAGAGAATGGTTAGGTAAATTAAAATGTCGGGAAACTATAATATAAAAATACTATAAAAATAGCAATCTTAAGAATGTTGAGGCCTCAAATGTAATAAATGACCCTAAATGTAATAAAGGTCCTAGATGTAATAATCTTTGGCCCTAAATGTAATAACGTTTGGCCCTTAATGTAACAAAGGGTCTACTTATATGACGTAATAGGTTTTACCCCTGAATGTAATGAAAGTATTATTCGGTTGAAGATTGACTGCAAAATTATGGTGGATGTAGGACAGCAGCGTTAAGGATGACAAGACTTGTATAGAACTGTTTCATTGGAAAGGGTATTAAATGAAGATGAAAAGATTAATCAGAATTAAGCATTCTGCTCAAAAAAATAGCAATCTTAAAAATGTTGAGGCCTTAAATGTAAAAAATGACCCTAAATGTAATAAAGGTCCTAGATGCATTAATCTTTGGCCCTAAATGTAATAACGTTTGGCCCTTAATGTAACAAAGGGTCTACTTATATGGCGTAATAGGTTTTACCCCTGAATGTAATGAAAGTATTAACAATAGTTATTGAAAAAAACGGACAACTGTTTTTAAAGACATGTTTCGGCATGCTTATGCCACCATCAGTTTAATGAAAAGTAATACGTGTTACTAGTATAAATACAAAATATGATAAATTTTTACAATATGACGTAACACATAATATAATGAAACGGAGAGTTTTTATCGTGTACTGTATGCTCTTTAATCCTAGTAGAAAAATGGCGACTGGTTTCACCTTTACTTCCCGCGCAAGTAAATTGATAGACCACCTTGGATTTTAGAGCGTCAGGAGTTCGATCTTTAAAACTTAAGATCAGTTTTACAAAAACGTTAAAGCAATTGCCGTACTTCTTGCCGATAAAAGGAAGTTTAAAATTGCGCGTATTGTTTTCATCATTATCGTTGTGGCGTTTTTTGATCACAAGATTTGTTAAGATACCGCTTGAAGGTGTGTGATGGAAAGGAATTAAGTTTGAGAGTGTCTGAAAACTTATTCAAATCGTTGTAAAAAGCGGAAGAAGTGATGTTGATTTTAAAAGTTCTGTCAATGTGATATCGGATAAGGCCAATTTTATAACGGAACAGAGTAAAACTAAAAAAATTTGTTAAGAGACCAGTGTAATCTTTTTTTTATGAAAAACTGAAAAAACACAGTGATTCCAAGAGTCGTCAACCAATATATCCAAAAATGAAAGTTTACCGTCGCTCTGTTTCTCTAAAGTAAATTTGATGTTGGGATGCTGTGAATTTATTCAAAGAATGACATAGCATCTTGCTCACTATTGAAAACGCAAAACGTGTCGTCAACGTAACTCCAATAGATTAAAATGTCAGCCTTGTTGAAATTGTTTAGCCATTTATCTTCGTGGAACCCAAGAAAAAAGATAAGCTAAAATAGCTGCTAAAGGATCTAGCCCATAGCGTGATGTGGCGAATGAAAACAATTTCTTAAGGTCGGTTTCTTTGATAGGAAATTCAGAGTTATGGTCAACAACAATTATTAAGGTCAACAGCGATATCTATAGTTTCTTTCAGCAGAATGTTGGTAAAAAGGCTTTCAACATCGAAGGAAATAAGGAATTTATTATCAAAATCGAAACTCCTGAGCTCTTCAACAAAAGAAAATCCTTAACCGAATATTTGTCAGGTAAAAGTGGAACAAGAAGGGAACTTAAATACTGGTAAATTGTAATTGTAAGCTCCAATAGAAGATACAATGGGTCTTAGAGGTGGTTGCTTATGATTATCGTGTTTCTTATGTAATTTCGGATGGCCATAAAATTTACCTGGTTGTGAACCTTTAGGAAATATGTTGCAGTAAGTATTAGCATCTATAGAACGCTTTTTCTTGAATTGAATAATAAAACGTTTAAGCCCGCCTTCTCTTAATAAAGTGGGGTCATTATCTAAAAACTCAGCAGCACACCTAAAAACTGAAATCGTTCATCTGGCTCAGAATTATATCTCTTCCTACCGTCTTTCAAGCAACGATCTAAAAAAAACACCGCATCCTACGAACTCTTAAGAATAATCCTAATATCATGATTTTTATGCCTGTCAAAGGTAATGGCGTAATTATTTTAGACCGTAACGTTTATTTAGTTTCTTGTTTTAATTTACTTAATGATAAGTCTGATCCGAGCGATCTGGATCTTGGAAAGTGTGGATGAGTTGAGTCTAAAGGGATTATTTATCGATATGTACAGTCCGTTATGGATGTTTTTTGTCGATTCGTTTGGCTTAGACCTCTTGAAGTAAAACTAGCAAAGCGGTTGCGGCTGAGTTAAAGACTATATACATAGAAAATGGTCCCAATATTGTACTTCAAAGTCACCAAGACCCGAATTCAAAGGAGCTGTTAAAGGACTTTGTCGTTAATTAAAAGTAAAAATGGTACACAGCTTCCCATATCATCCCCAGTTGCAAGTAAAAATAGAAGGTCATCGCGCTAAACGTTTCAAGATGGAATATGATTTTTTAGAAACGGGGAAAAAGGTCTAAATTGGGCGAAAGCTCTACCTGAGTGCCAGAAAATTTTAAACGAGGAACCAAAAGATGTTTTAAAGTACAAATCTCCTTTTGAAGTATATTTTACAAACCTAGTTTCCGTACTAACCGAGCTATGGAACGTGAAGATTTAGTAAGTGAAGAGTTGGTAACAAATGCTTGCAGTTGCAATCCAAACTGCAAGGAAAGTGAACGTCGTTGCCGAAGAGCTCAAGATGTCCGAAAAGCGGCTCACACTGCAACTGAACGTTACCATCGAAGAATAGTTAAGACGCACTTAAAATCAAATCCTCCCCCGAGATAGAGAATAGGTGATAAAGTTCACATCCGTCTCAGTAAAAAGGGCAAAAATTCAAGGAAAATTCAAGTAAAACAACAAGTAATAGAAGCTCCAGTAGAAGAAAGAAATCTAAAAAAGCAATCATACAAAGTCTCGTTTAAGTCGCAGTCAACTGGAAGGCGTGAACGACGGTGTTTCATTGTTGTGGACACCACAAGCCTGAATTTGAGAAAAGAAAACCGAAACAAAAAGCGGCAAGAATTGAAAATGAAAAAAGGAAATTGCACATGGAAAATTTTCTTGTTCCAATGGGAAGTGACGACTACCAGTTTGCAGCTTTTGCATATCATCTTAGTTCACTGGGAATCTTAAGGCCGCCAGAAACCATGAGGGAGGAAATCATTAAATATCTGGCAACAAATCCACTAGATGAAGATGGTTTTCCGTTCTACGAATGGGTTCCATACTTTGATTCATGGCCACAGTACCTTACCACATTGCACAAGACCAAACCTACGGCGACCAACTAGCGTTAAAGGCTGCAGCTAACCTTTATAACGTTAACATTAATACAATATCATCGCTTGGTGCTAGTGCTAGCCATGTTTCATCATGGCCTAAATGTTCCAGCAACACCACTTTTCATGGGACATTTTGCGGAAAACCACGGTGAGCATTATATCGCAGTTAATGGTCTGACCCAAGAAGAAAATATTACCGTTGACGTACTCATTGAAATAGTTCAGTGCTTATCATGAGGAGAAAAATCCTACTAAGTGTCATAATAATGATGGAGATCGGAAATAAGGAGAAGATGATGAAGGCCTTATGGAATACGAACAAAATAACAATGTGGTGATAATCAGAAAGAAACAGAAGAAGAAAAAGAAGAAAAAGAGAAAGAAAAAGAAGAAGAAGAAGAAGAAGAAGAAGAAGAAGAAGAAGAAGAAGGAGAAGAAGAAGAAGAAGAAGGAGAAGAAGAAGAAGAAGAAGAAGAAGAAGAAGAAGAAGAAGAAGGAGAAGAATTAAGAAGAAGAAGAAGAAGAAGAAGAAGAAGAAGAAGAAGAAGAAGAAGGAGGAGGAGAAGAAGAAGAAGAAGAAGAAGGAGAAGAAGAAGAAGAAGAAGAAGGAGAAGAAGAAGAAGAAGAAGGAGAAGAAAATGATGATTGTGATTATGATGATAATGGTGGTGGTGATGATAATGGTGGTCAAACCAGTCAACTTCCAAATGAAATACTCGACAAAATAACAGACTTCGCGTTAACTGGAACTGACATAAGTATTATTATCACCAATAATTCCCTTTGCAAGCGTGGTAAACCCTTTAAATAACTCACAATGCGTTATTAGATATAACGCATATATGCATGGCCGTTACTTATTCGGCTCCCACGAACAAGTTACAACCATGGCGACACTGCGCGAAATGGCTGTTTCAGCTTGCACAAGTTATGCAAAGATTTTGTCCAATACAGTAGACTTGTGCTGGCTCTTAAAGCCACAATAGCCAAACCCAGATGGGTGGGTTAAGCTGTTGTACTTACTTGCACCCATTTGTTAACAAAGTAAAAACAGTTTAGTTGATGTTGTGTTATTGATTCAGATTAAAAATAGATTAGTGGGACTGGTGGAGGAGTTATGTGAAGGGGTGGAAACAGTGTAAAGTTTCTGTTATTTAGGAAATAAATTGAATGCAAGTGGTGGTTGTGAGGAAGCTGTGACAGCAAAGGCGAGAATTAGGTGGGTGAAGTTCATGGGATGCGGAGAGTTGCTAAACTCAAAAAGGTTCTCGCTTACGATGAAACGAATGACTTATTAGAGATGTGTAAGAATAGCGATGCTATATGGGAGTAAGACATGGTGTTAGAGGGAAAATGAGTTGGAAATTTTGAGAAGGACCGAGAGAGCAATGGTGAGAGCAATGTGTAGTGCAAAACTAATGGAGAAAAAGAAGACAGGGAACCTAATGGAAATGTTTAGATTGAGGGAAACAGTTGTTGAGATGGTAGAAGAAAATGGAGTGAGATGGTATAGGCATGTGAGGGATGATGGGCATGTTTTGAGAAAAGCATTGGAGCTTGAAGTGAAGGGGAAGAGGAAGCGAAAACGACCGAGAAAAACAAGGAAAATGGAAGTGGTGAAGGAGAGAAAGAGTGTTGGCTTGAAAAAGCAGGATACAGTGAATCGAGTGAGATGGAGAGTGAGAGTTGAGTAGATTGCTGTAAATGTGGGGTAAATCTGGCCACTCCCATTTACAGGGATAAACCCGGATCAAAATTGAATTAATTGATTGAAATCATGGTGGCACTGCAGGCTACAATTTTGACATTTTTGAGCTTTGCCTATGAAGCACATTTTGTAGTTCAACCCAATGGATGAAGTTACAGTTTCTTGAGAAAATATGTTTGCAATTAAAGAGCCTCCTTTGCTTCTGTTACGTAAGTTTTATGATACGTCAGTCCTTTTTTGACATTAAAGAGTTCTTAAAAAATTTACTTCATATCATTGATCTCTGTTCTAATGTTGTCTTTAAAGAAGCATTATTGATAACAATGCTAACTATTGAAACCTATTTACAATTAATCACTATTCAGTCAAAGGATTATTTACAATTCGTTTCGATTAAACATTCTTTTCAGTTAATAACAACAATAAAAATAACAATGATAATATCAATAATAATAATAATACGTTGTTACTCAAATGGCTATATAGGGGATCAGCCAGGGCTCGACGTTGCGACCTGTGGGGTCGCCAATGCGAGTTCATTTGGTCGGCTGGCGATTAACTTTTCACTCATGGTCGCCAGTCTGGACTCCACGATTTCAAGTTATAATTAGGTGCTAGCAACCAAATTTGAAAATTTAGAAGCCAGCTGGCCCCAAGATTTTTTTCTTAAGTCGAGCCCTGAGCCTGGGGTTTTCAGTGTTTGATACATCCCTAGACACATACTTCCGTAGACACAACCTGTAATAAGGCTAAAATTTAACACTATGAAATCTTCTTATGACCCTAAGCATATAAAGAGCTGAAAGAACTACACTTAGCATCTTTATTACATTTAAGGCCCAAACTTATTACATCTAGGACCTTTATTACAATTAGGGTCATTTATTACATTTGAGGCCTCAACAAGAAGTACTAAAAGAGCTAAGCAGGGCTAAGCTGATGAATAAGAAGAGGAGGAGCCCTAAAACAAGAAGTGGCTGATTGGATAAATAGATGAAGGCTGAAAAGAACTTTCTAGGGACCTAATAAGTCTATTATCTGGATTAATTTTGTTCACTACATACCTTTGGACCACGCACACTTTCTGATGAATAGCCAGGTTCTCCTTTTTGTCCCATAGGACCAGGTAGCCCCTGCAAGTAAAGAAAAGATACGACTTTGTCATTGTTTACATTTACCATTCGTATACCATAACATAACAGAACCATGGCATAACTCATTTCACTTGTGTTTCCCACTACTCCAGACATGGGTTAATTGGAATGCCAGGTTCGAATTATCAACAATAAAGAAAAGCATACGAAGAAATATATAGATTCCGCGAAAATCTCCCTTTAACAACAATTTGCAAATAAGTACTTCATATTTTGAGGTACCATTTATATTCTTACATTACTTCCAGGAAGACCTGCTGACCCAGAAGGACCAGTGAACCCTCTGCTACCCTGTAATTAAAGTGAAAAAGGGTTCAAATCAATAAACAAGTTAAATATACAAGTGAAGAGTTTTCCTTAACCAAATTATTATATTTTAGCCTTTATTTAAGCATTAGAGCACAACTTTCTATAACTTTATCGGCGAAATAGAGCGCGCGTGATGTTGGGAGAAACACGAAAATGTTGTAAAATCACAAGCCGCAGACGAGTGATTTCACAACGTCTCGAATGTCTCTACCAACATCGCAAGTGCTCTAATTCGGCCAAAAGTCATAAAAAGTTGTGCTCTAATGATTTTATGATATAGCAAAACAAGTGGCAAAACAAGTAAGCAAAAAACATGACTTTATCGGTGTAATAAAGCATAGATTTGAACCAATAAGAGCGCGCGTTATATCGTAACTATATTATGTTATATAATAATAATAATTATTATTCAATGTTCAATCTCGAATATTGCGTTTCTAGCGTTCTGATTGGTTCACTCAATCTCGGTTATCAGCTCATATACCGAATGAC
>JAOTRI020000007.1:0-13273 GCA_028564885.2 Zoanthus sanctaehelenae | reverse complement strand
TCTTTATAGATACACATAAAGTGTCTGGACATGCAGTAGCCAGTGACTACATTTAAATTTTCATTTTAAGTACACATTTTAAGTACACATAAGACGTTCTTATAAAAAAAAAGAGTGTATATCAAAACAAAGCGGTTTGTAATTAGCTCCGTTCTCAAGGCTACTATAGGGAGAGCTGTTCTAATTTAGATACTCTCTTTTCTATAAGAACAAGGTTATAAAATTTAGAGAAATTTAAGTAAAAGTTTAGGCTGAGGGTGAAAAAATGTGAAATTGTTTCTATTTAAAACTTTTGAGTTTTGCTGAACCTTGAAATTTACTCAGTACTAAGCACAGGAGGACCACCACATTTAGAATATCTACTATTGTCCTAAATATTGCGCGTGTTTTATCTCTTATTAACCGATCGAGCAGTCGGTCTGTATGAGAGAATCTTGACCGAGGTCGCCATTACAGACCGAATGCAGTGAGGTCTGTACCAGCGACAGAGGTCAAGATTCTCCCATACAGACCGACTGTTTGGTTAATAAGATGTTTATTACATGGCCAAACAAAAACATAGATAATTTTATTTGCTTCCCTAAGCGGTCTAGATGCCGTTCTAGATGGGAAAATGTAGACCGCTGTCAAGATCGATTTTAGCCAATCAAATTCTTGAATTTGTTTGTTTCCAGTCCTTTTGAGACATGGGCATATAATAATACGTTTTACTAAAATTTATTCAGACAGTGTTTTTAATTGTCGTTTTGCTTCGATATTTTTTATTATTTCACTTGAGCCGTTCACAGAATAAAGGACAAATTAGGAACAAATGCAGGCTAAAAGAGCCAAAAAGTCAAGAAAAACGAGACACGGAAAAATTTACTTGTGTTATATAACTGAAAGCATGTAAATTTTAGTTTCCTCTGCTGTAGCTGAATATTACAAAGTTGATAGTTATTCTAATTTTAATGAGCTTATAACTTCTCTTCTTCTCATTGTATATAAACCTCGTATGCTTTTGTACTTTTAATTTAAATCGTCTATGCACCGGCATCTCCTGCCTACTCATAGTGAATGAAGCCATGAAGTTGACCTTTTTAGTCTTTCATCCTGTTTTATCGAAAATTGTCAACTTGTCGTGGATGTTTGCATTTAGAGTCGTTCATTTGAAATATATTTGCCCAAGTATTTCTAGAACCGATTAGTTGACAGACGTTGAATCGTGCTTTCTATATCTCATGGAACAATTTTCGCTATCGTTATAACATTAAAAAACGTCCATATATCGAAGTTTTTATTAGTTACATATCGCTAATCCAAGCTTTATTCCTTTACGATACGCCGAGTAATACTGCGCCCCCAATCGGGAACGCTGATTCTTAGATTAAAAGTCCTAAGAACATACACTTGTCGGCACCCAGTGAGGTAGGTTTTGTCAATTAAGACCTAGCTATAGAATAAAAGTCGCTATTAGAGTAGAGTGACTCTTTGACCCATCATATGGTATTGCTTTGTAGTTGACTGTTGAAATAATTTTGTTTTGCCATCAAAGCTAAAAGCGTTTTGGGTTTTTAAAGTTACTCCGAACGTCCAAACGATATCTTTAAAGTAATTGCTCTGTTTTTTCAGAGTGAAAGCCATTTAAAACAGGAGGGCAGAGCAATAAAGAACGTTTAGTAAAACTCTTTGTGAACTGGTCGGCATTCTGATATGGTTTCAAAACGGAAGACAAAAGTATTCAGCTATATATAATTTGTTAAACAATTATCACGCAGCAAGATACGGCTCGCGGCAACATATTTTTTTCAGTATTGTTGTTAAGGCGCAGGAAGTTCAGTGTTTTTATCTAACTACGAGAATTTTAGAGATCTTGCGACGGGTCATGAAAATGAAAACGAATATTAATTCATTTACATATAAAGTAAACTAATTTGTTTTCCTGTCTGGAGACAGGAACGGGAAGCACACAATTGAATCAGATCTAATAAAAAATACTCCCTTCAATTTCAAAACAATTAGCCATAAAGAAGAAGACCTATTTATAGAAATAAATGTGTTTGTTCAGTTTTCGGCTCAGTGTGTCGATCCGTGTTTGTAGTTGTGTAAATTTCTTAAGTTGTCTTAACTTATTATGTAGATACTCGGCAGCGTCAGAGAGTCCCATGTACTCGCCGGGCGAAGGTTAGTTGCTGAGCAGTTTTAAAACCGCTGAAAACTGACTCCTTAATTCCTTTTTACAAAGTAATAAAGAGAATTCAACTTAGATTTTTTCTTCATTTTTTTCCAAAAAAAGCTCAGGTTTTTAAAAAATGCGGAGACCCTCGAGCTCATTCTTACATTTTAGTTAAAAATTTATTACTTTTTCGGCTTTTGTAACAATGAGTATTCCTATGTATTAATGGCATGACGTCATGAACGCCTTTCTTGTGTGACAATTAGTGGATTTAGGAAGACAACAATCTGGCAGATTTTGTAATCTGGAAACATTACAGTTGTGTAATGCAGGGTGGATTATGTACAGTTTTATCACATTATAAACACTAAGACAGGTTTGTAAATATGAAGAAATGTAAGAGTATCTTCCTTAAAGTTTTGCAATGCACGTGTCATAAACAGCATGTAAGTTTTAATTTGTACTGTATCTTTCACAGAGTTTTGTAGAAAGTTTTCATTACCAAAGAAGCCATAAGACATGGCAAGTATAACTAAGAGCTTTAGCGAGGTGAGAAGCTTTTATTTCTTGTTGTTTCATACATAAATGTTTTAACGAGATGGCTATCATGAAACATCTTATCATTTGAAAATTAGTTTATTTAGTGATTTACATTTTCATTCATAAACACAACACGAAACTAGTTGTAGTTGTGTGAATGAAATCTTTATTCTAACGACTTGTGATAGGAAGTAAACATTGACAATTAGAATGTAAAATAGGAACGATGATTAAGATTTTGGAACAGGTTTCTATCTAAAAATGTGTGTGTGTTATGGTTAACCGATTCTTACAACAGAAGAGCTTTGCATTTACGTTGTGTAAGATTAAGAAATTCAAACGGTCACGTCAACTAAACAGTAACTCGACTCTTTAATATCAGTCTTTTCTAAACTGCTTGCGATAGAAGAACCCTTCTGTTCAAGCACATGTCGTTTCTTCTGCTTGTTTTGTAAGAACTTGAAACTTTGTTATGACGAAAACAAATTAGGACTCATTCTATTCATATTTTCTTATTTCGCCGCTCGCGTTCCTATACAAATAATGCTCAACCTTACTGTCGACCATTGACAAAGTTTTGATGACATGTCTTATTACAATATAAATACTTTGGCAACATTTTTGAACGGTGTTGAGAATTGCAATTAAAGCGTTGATGAATAGCTAAGACAAAAAGCAAATAATTGATCGACCATTCATGTTGTTATTTGATAGTACCGTCTATACTCACTCGAAATTTATTTTATATAAGTTTTGCTTTGTCTACTGACTACTTTTGTTTGCAAGCTTCTTTCAAACCTTCACACAAAAAAACACATCCCTGAGGCGAAATTAAAGGTTTACGGACTTGTAATGGTAGCAGGATAAAAAGATTTATTAAAAAGGTTTAAGTCGAAGAGCATGATTTGCCACCCAGTATCTGATGACAGGAAATGAGCGCTTGGGTCACATTTAGCAATTTGCATCGCATTTTATTCACTGCATCATTTATAATGTTTCATATTCAGAGATTGTTTGAATAACTTTGAATAATCACTTTGTGCTTGAGTTTTAAATCAATTCCTTGTTTAAGTTTAGCAGAGGATGTGATGGTTTTTTTTCTCCTTAGTCTTAGAACTTTATAAATAATAGTTGCTATCAACAGGACGGACCATTTTATATCTAATTTAGAATTCTTAATATTGATGTAACTCGGAAGCCCCGTAATCTGTTGTTTTTTTATAAATTACGGGCTTTAAATAACGACACTCGATATAAGCACAGTCTGCCATCTTGCAAGTCATAAATACGGCTTTTATGCTGTCACCCACAGCTCTTGGAATCAATTTTAGAATAGCAAGCTTTTTACCTGCTTGTGCGCCAAATATGCAAATGAACTAAAGAACAGTTGTGCGGCTGAAAGAGAAAAACAAAAAAAAATTACAAGACAAGTATTTTCTTGTTTTCAAGAAGACTTTAGATGGTGACAAAAATTCTTCCTTCGTATTTTATTCAAGGTTAGGATTCCTTTTCTGGCAGCTTAGTCAATCATGAATTGCGCTATTCATATTCAATCTTTGTTGTTACAGCAACCCAAAGAGTGAGACGGTTGGAATTAGAATTAATTATTCATTCATTGTAAGTTCTCATTAATGACTGGAATGGTGAACTATAAATAACAACGAAAAAAATATACATAGTTTTCCGCAAAAAACAGAATCTTTATTATTGAATGATGTTCTTTAATACAGAATTGTTAAATATCTCATTTTATTTGATATCTTTCTTTCCACTCTCTCAGGCTCGGATACCCACACAAAGCAATAAAATTAACCCTTTCAATCCCAGTTTTATTGTCAAATTCTCTCAACTTGTTCCTATACTAATTTTGTATGCGTTTTGTTAGGAGAACTTGGGTTTTAATAACCGACTGGGACTGAACGGGTTAAAAAAATCCAAAACATAATGTGTGGAAAATCGAATCTTCTGTTTGCTAGTTACGGTAATGCTATGCTTATAAAGCCTAAATGTGGACACTGTCAGTTATCCCATCATGCATTATGGTCGATATACCTGCTACTATACTGCCAACAGCCAATGTTGTCTATACGGGTACACATGCGATAATCCTTGACCGAAAAGCATACAATTTTTTTTTATAGGAACGTCGAATTTTTCAACTAAGGCTGAACGTTCTTAAATATTTTCCGTATATCAGCCTCAAATGTTCTTAAACCTGTTTCTAAAATATCTTTACTGATTTTAGATAATATAAATAATACAGGGGCTCTATTATAGTCTGGCGGTTAGGCGGTTTCAGACCATTTTGGGAGTTGAATTGCGGATATTTCCTCATTTTCACGGCGGTTTGCTGCAAACAAATCATAGTACGGTAACGGAAAATTTATACGTTTTCGCTCGGTTTTCGATTTTTATGCAATCTAATGAGCGTATGATAATGGCAAGTTGGAGGTTTTTGCTGTTAGTGGTGATGAAAACTGCAACGGCACCGAATAATTGTGACGTAACTTGGTTTCCCTAGTGTTCTGATACAAAGAGCGATTGTTCTGGAATAATAGGGCAACCAAGTTACGTCACAATTTTTCAAGATGGCGGCGCCCGGGAAATTTGAAAGCCAAAATAAGCGTTTTTGGAATTTATTTTTCTCGAATACAAACGCTTTCATTGGAAAAAGATTAAGCAATTCCAATTGTAAACATTATGTTCTGTGGTTTAGAGTTATTTTGTTGTTTTAGTGGAGGTTCCCTTTAATCAACATAAACCATCAAAACGTCTTAAATCTATTTTCCCAAACGTGGGTAAATTCCGATTTTCAAAATTTTAATATTCAAGTTCTAGCTAAATATAATCATTGTTTAGTTAACTGCATTCGACTAAATGATAGATCGTGCTCCGGGCCGTCCGAAGTTGCCGATGGTTTAGAATTGTTTTAGTATATTGAATTTGTTTGAAAAACTCCGCTACTTACTAATCTTCCATGCAATGCAAATTTTCCGTTTGAAAGGAGTGTATTTTAACGCAAAATCTTTCTCCTAGTCCGCATTCATATTTGACTGAAAACTAAAAGAAAATAATGTATTGTTGCATAACTTTCTGTTAAGTAACTCGAATTCTTTTCTTTAACGAAGCAGCTCAACACTTGTCGGTCGGTACTGACGTACATCCTTTAATGTTGCCCTTATCTACGAGTTGAGTTGATGCCAGTGTATAATCTTTGGTATGTAGTCTAGTACACTGCTGACCAGTCTACTGCGGCATGACGGAGGATATGCATGCAGGACATTTGCTTATAAGGTAGACAACTGAAACACGTGAAGGAAAACTCCATTTTGCATATTTTTCCGATTGGGAAATCTCTATGAAAACATAAACTTTTTTTAAAACTTAACAGATTATGTAGAAAGTATGTTAATGACGGAATATCCTATCATACGCTATCACAAATATCTCGTAAATCTTCAAATCTACACGGAGACTATAGTCTTTGGGAAAATATTCCCCGGCCACCGACTCACCGCCATTTTCAATCTTTTTTTACATTTTATTCCATATCTTCCATGAGAATGCACTGCGATTCCGAGATATTAAGGCAGCCCTTGGTCGCTAAAACTTGAGTTTGCTTTTCAGAGCCGGTTTGAAAGTTATGAAAAGTGGGAAAGTATGAGGGGATGGGGTGGGGTTGTAGCCCCACCTGCAGGAAGAGTCGTGAACTCTGAGGTGCAAAAGCCCTAGTGTACTCCAAACAGTAGAATCAACAAATTTTTTGAACGTACGCGGAGATAAACCTGCAAAAAAGTCATTTCTAAGAAATATAATTCTATGAGTTTGTCGACCATTGTATTTCTGTTTGGAATAAAGTTAGCTCACACGTTTCACAGGATTCTCTAGTACTATCAACAAAACATATAAACAATCTCTTTAGAGGAGCTGTTCCGTGCTTTTCAAGTTCCGTTCTTTTCCAGTTTCGTACTGTTCCAGTTTCGTGCTGTTGCCGTTCCGTGACGTTGCCGTTCCGTGCTGATCCGATTCTGTGCTTTTTCGCGGTAAGTGCACAAAAAATCAACTAAGACAATTTCAAAAAAGTTGTCAGAGTTTTCAAAGTGTGTTATTCACTGGTGTAAGGAAGTTATTGCTTTAGCCATTTATCGCATTGTTTTTGGCGTTTTTTGCATGCAATCTCGTTCACTTAATCGTCAAGGAAACAAGTACTGCGTCATTTACGAAAAGCATTTTAAAGGAGCCAACGAACAGGGCAGGAAATGATAGCAAGTCAACGAAGTTATGTATTGATATCTTGCTACATGACTTCTCAAACTAACTATTCCTGTTTTTTAGCATAAAAGTTTTAATCAGCAGGTTTCTGTCAACAATTGTTCACGTGATATGTGTGTTAAATTGTCAGAAACAACCCTCGCCATTATCCGTGCCTTCGGCTGTTGGAAATCTTGAGTTAGAGAATGCAAGGTATAAAATTAAAAGTACAAATTGAAACGTGAGGCAAACTCTAAATGATATGCTAACGAACAATTAACTTTTTTCATTATTTTGATCGTCGCAGTGAGACCGATTGATTTTATAGACAAGTGTTCTTCTTCTTTCACGTCTCGCATACATTGCTCAATTATTTGGTGAGGAATCTTGGTGAAAAGCGGTTGACTTGTATAGGTAAGTTTGAATGATTTATGTTTATAGGCCAAATTTTATAATTATAAACTTATTTCAGACCCGGTGGAACTTTCGTTGCCTTTTGCATTTTAACATTGAAACATTTATAATAATTTATAAAAAGTTGCCTTTTTAATTTGTTAAAGTAGTTTCGTTGCAGCCAAAGTGTCTGTGTGTAGAACAAAAGGAAGATTTTGACTTTGAACCTTAGGAATATACCACAATGCTTCCTTAATAGGATAATGAAGTAAGATTTTTCTGAAAAGAGCAAGAAACAAGAAAAATAAATAATGAGATAATTCCATTCAAAACGAATCAAGCCGAAAACCCGAAGAAAATATTTTACAATTATAAATATTTAATATTGTGGATCTTGCGAATAGATTTCCAGTTATTTAGTGCAGTAAATAGTTATTTTGTAAGATGAAAAAAAATTGTTTATGTCCATAGTTTTCATTTATTGTGAGATTTTAAAAAATGTGATTATAAATGTGCTAGAAAAAGTTTTGTTAAGGGTTTTATAAATATCTTTTCTTTGCAAAATTATGAATCTTTTTGTTTATCGTTCTGTTTCTTTTTAAAGCCCTTAAGGTTCATGATAATTGAATTATTTTGCCCGCCAATTATGATGTAAAAAGGTAGCACCTGTTTGGTTATTCTTTGAGATAAAACTCGGTCGTGTGGTTTGTTTTTTCATCAATGTACTTATATTAATAAAATGTTTAAGTTGCTTTTATTTATGAATTTTTAACAGGATACGCAATTTTAAAATTTTTCGGCATTACCACAATTTTTATAGTGAAAGTTGTGCACAAAATGGACTTTTTCTTCACATGTTTTCTGCTCTATAATCAGATGGCCTATAACTACTTTGCTCGCATTAAAGTTGAAGCCTGAGCACATGCTAGACGGTTTTCAGTTCAATTCCAGTTTTGATCCGGGTTTATCCCCGCAAACGAGAGAGGCCACTCTTGTAGTAATCTCTCCCTTGTCCAGTCCCCATCTCGCTTAATTATGGTAACGATTACTGCCTTCAACTCAGCTCGAAGATATAGACCGGAACCAACATAGGAAACATCAAGAGAATGCATCACGTTACTAAGCAGGCCCTGGGTCCAACACAGAAAACCGCCCCCCCCTGAAATCCACCACAAGAGAGGTAATGCATTGCCGGATTTCATACCGGGAGAGCCTGAGTACAAGCTCCTTAATTCTCATAAGCGCAAAATATGATTACTATAAAAGGAAAGGCCATCCCATGAATAGCAAAATTCCAAAGTTTGATGTTAAACGGATGAACAGTTAACGAAATACAGCTGTTTTAAAATACAAGAATTACTAAAGAAATGTATGGCGTTGTCGGGATACCATACATTTCTTTAGAAATAGCGTAGCCCCAAACTGGTCTTTTTTTTATACTAGTCATATTTTGTGCTTATGAGAATTAAGGGACTTGTACTCAGGCTCTTCCGGTATGAAATCGGGCAATTATTGACATATTAGAAGTCTAGTTATTGTTCCAGTGTCAACCAGTTCTTTCCGCTTTTGGATGCCATTTTGTTATTGTTGGTTTATTTAAGTTAGGCTCGGTCGCGTAGCCCCAAACTGCAATGAGCCTACTGATTACGTCATTGAAATAATGGCGACATGACGTCATGACTACTTACCGTTTAATTAACGTAAGCCTTATAGTCATAATTAATGGACATTGTATCTTGCTTTGGCTCTTACTCCTTCCACAGTCTGACAAACTTGATGTGATTGGTGTGGATAATAGTATCATGAAGAAACAGGAGTTGTTACCAGGCACTGCATACAAGTTCCGAGTTGCAGGAATTAATGCCTGTGGTAGAGGGAATTTCAGTGATGTATCAGCATTTAAAACCTGCCTGCCAGGTATAGCGAACTCTTTGTTTTTATATCACATAAAGTTATAGCTGTCCAAAATTTGTCTTAGTTGCATGGTTTGAAATTCGAAAAAACGTAACAAGAACCGCAAAGAACTGTTTAGTTTTTTAAATTTAGTGTTACCGAAGGGCTCTTCTTTTCATCTAAATGATATAAAATGAGCGATATAGGGACTTTAAATGCTTTGTGTTGTGGATTCGCTCTTTGATTCAAGTATAACCCATTTTTCTTATTGCTTTGTAAATCCATTAAATTATATCTTTTCTCTTGTTTTAGGTTTTCCTGGAGCCCCGTCTGCTATAAGGATAAGTAAGGTAATGTTTGGTGTTACATCTGCCTTGCTCTCTAGTAATTTATAATCCAATTATTAGGTTACGGGAGTTACTTCTCATTGTCTAGACTACTAACTTGTAATAGCTAAAATGTAAGTGGATGACCCTTATGAGTATTTGATTAGAAAGCACATAATGTTTGAATTAATTATTTTAACTTAGGTATTTTAAATCTTCTGTTTTAATTCTTCACTTTGTGTTAATGAAGTTAAAATACTATTTGTTTTGGGTGAGAAATTTTTAGTTAGATTTTGTATGAGTATAGAAAATATCTTTCTGGGCCCAGTTGTTCAAAGGCTGGTTAAGTTTATCCCTGGATTAAGCAAAAACTCAAAGTGAAACAGGAATTTCTTCTTTAAGAAAAAGTATACGGTTATTCATGAATACTCTTTGGATTTTTCTGGTCTTGTTAATCCCAAAATTGCAGCTAACATCTCTCCTTGTAAGATTGGAAACAAGATCGTGGGTTAAACATTTGACCCTGGATTAATTCTAATGGGCTTTTGAACAACTGGGCTGTGAACTTTAAAGATGTTCTTCACGTTTATGATTTAGTCTCAACAAAGCTAAATCATGAAAGACTATCAGCGCTGCTCTGATAAAGGAGTTAAGCTGCTTGTACTTTAGTTAAAACTAAGGAGAATAATCATAGTGTACTTTTTTAGTTAGCCACAATACCCGTTGTCTTGGAAATGCCTCTCGCAATTTGGGTCTCTTGCTATGTTGTTTTGTTTGGGGAATAAATAAATTACACAACTAAAGCTTTAGATTCATATGAATAGCCAATTTTGCCTTCATCATACAGTTGTGAGTCCACAGTCGATTCTCCTTTGTGTTTGCGCTTCTAAATACTTGACTCGTGGAACCCTGTTAGTGTCCACCTCAATGCATTTGATGCTCATTTTCAACTGATGTTGTTATAGGCTCCCTCAAACGGATCAAACATGTTGGTCAAACGTTGTTTCCAATCAAACACATTGGATGGTGTTCAACGATGTTGCAGTTTGAGTTTATTCAAACTTATCACCCAACATCGTCCACGAGTGTTCGATGGTGTTGGATTCGTTTGAATAGTCAGTCCAACATCCAGTAGACGTGGTTGGCGCAGTTGATAAGATCTATGCACCAACCACAAGGTCCCCAGTTCGATCCCGACACTTTGCCAATATTCGAATATTTCTGTGACCTTCTTTTCCGCCTAGAAGCCAACTCAGCTTTCCATCCTTCCGGGGTAGGAAAATGATTAGCTAATCTAAAATGGATTAGTGTCCCGAAAACCACTCCTTTAAATAGGAACGTGATAAGAATGCGGCAAACTCTGTTTACTTTCAATTTTTCGAGAGGAAAAAATCCTTAAAAAGGTAGAAATTGTATCTTTTCGATGGCAAGTTAGAAACTTAAATGTTTGCACGGAAAAAAATTAGGCACTGAAAAAATAAAGAGCACTGCACCTTCCTTTTACCTGGCAAGGTCGCTAAAGTTTCATATCTGAGAGTGTTGTAATTGTGCAAAAATATGATACCTTGATTACTTATTCCATTGTTTATGATGTTTTTTTACAACTGTAGAATGCTGATGGTGCTCATCTCTCGTGGGAGGCTCCCTCAAACACCGCAGGAAACGTCACCGAATATTCTGTGTACTTGGCCATTCGAAGCCAAGCGCCAAACCAGTCAGAGCTGAAGGAGGTAGGAGGGGTTGGTCCTACCAATACCCCAGTACAACTGGCATTTGTGCGGGTCTACTGCGGGCCACTGCCCACCTGCACTGTCACCATGGCCACACTACAGAATGCTCACGTGGACTACTCGACCAAGCCTGCTATAATATTTAGAATAGCGGCACGAAATGACAAAGGGTAAGTGAAAATATCAAAGACAAACAGTGGTAGCCCAAAATTCAGGAAAACCTTCAAGACATTGATACTGTTTTGTTATTGCTTTGTTGATTTTTATCGTTTTAACGTTTTCAGTTAAACTTGCTGATCAATTTTAGATCAGTTTAGCTTTATATATTCTAAATTTTAGTGTTATTTTTGCAAAATTTGCATGACTAACTTGAAACAAAATAAAGTACTACCAAAAACATGTTTTATACGTAGACAGAACTGCCTACTTTTATATAATGTTAGCGTTACAATTTTTTAACCTAGCAACGAGATGACCATTTTTGCAGGCTAACCATGAGATGCAGCTACATAGCGTTGTTCCTGCGTTTTTCTCCATTTTTTTTCTAATTCTTCCCTCAGTCTTTATTAAGACCCCATTTCATGTGAACATTTACCAAAACATCGAACTCTCGCCCCCTTCCCTCCCGTCCTCGGTTTCCAAATCTTTGGTACGCAAGAGTGTCCAATTATCAGTTTCATAATTTTTTCTATTTTAAATGTAAAGTGGCATTTCATTGTTTTACGTTGTCGGATTGTTTACGATTTAGTGTAGTTGGTAGGAAAGTCCCAAAATCTGACCAAATTTTTACTAGAATTCAGAATATTCTTCGTATTCTAAACTAGAATTCAGAATATTCTTTATATTGAAAACCAGAATTCAGAATATTCTTTATATTGTAAACTAGAATTCAGAATATTCTTTATATTGTAAACTAGAATTCAGAATATTCTATATATTGTAAACTAGAATTCAGAATATTCTTTATATTGTAAACTAGTGTTCCGAATTTTCTTTATATTGTAAACTAGAAATTTGAATACTCTTGATATTCTAAACTTGAATTCAGAACATTCATTTAAATTTTTGGTTGCAATGTTTTATATATATCTACTTGAGTTAGTAAATACTCTCTTGTTTCGTTTCCATACATTCAGTCAACACGTATAGGTTTGGTTCTCGTGTTTTTTTTCTACTTTTTATATTAAATCGTTGTTACGCTTTCGTTTTGATATAAAAGCTTCTATTTTGCAGCTATGGTCCTGCAACCCAGGTTCGGTGGCTGCAGGATGCTAAAGATTTAAAAGATGGATCCTTGGTTGTTAAGAGTAGCAACAAAAGAGCGTCAACTGAAAAGTAGGTGATAATTACATCAACCAAAGGGTTTAATAATTAGCAGGTTCTTGGTATTTACAACTAGTATTTGATCAACGTACAATTCAGGCCTTAAGAATATGGTCAACAAAATCATGCATCCTACACGTACCCCCTAAATAACAAAGTTGTCAGGTCCTGTTCCTTTCCATTGTTAGAAAATCAGGGCATTGTATCACAAATATGTGAAGTTATTTTATTAATCCTTTCAGTCCCAGTTGTAATATTAAGTTCTCCCAATTTGAGCCCATGCTTGTCATTGAACACGTTTGACAGAATTTCGATTTTAATCTTCAGTAGTTTGTTTTGTTTGATCAAATCTCATTTTCTTATTACCAAATGTATCATTTTGTATTAGTTATGTAAGGAGAAGTTGAGTGTTGATAACTGAGTGGGAGTGAAAGGGTTAAGCTATTAGCCGAGCAGTTCAGAAAAAAAATGTTGTAACGATTAGACAACATATAATCGGTGGCTCATGATGATGATGATGATGAAAATGATGATGATGATGATGAAAATGATGATGATGATGATGATGATGACGACGACGACGACGACAAATGTAATTGGAATGCGTTCGGTGTGTAAATCTATATAGAAAGAATTAAGAGAAAAATATCATATTTATGCCC
>JAOTRI020000006.1:4160-15880 GCA_028564885.2 Zoanthus sanctaehelenae | reverse complement strand
AATAAAGAAGCCTAAACCGTGTTTTAGACTGTGACAAAACACTCCGGCCATTTGAGAACACTCGAGAAATGTAGAAACACTCGCGTGCGGCTCGTGTTTTTTACATTTCCCTCAAGTTCTCAAATAGCCGTCGTGTTTTATCACAGTCTAAAACACGGCTTAGGCTTCTTTATTTGTTAAATCAATTTGTGTATCGGGTCGACAAGGCTCGAAAGTTCCCAAAACGATTACCTTGCTTTTAGGTTACCAAATTATAGGCGGATATTCATTGCATTTTCCATTTCATTTAGCATATGTACGTCAGTTTCTAATAAGGTTACAAACACTGAAGCACTGTGTATTGAAAATGCTTTGTAAATAACTAAACTTTTTTTCTGAAAATAAGCTTGATTGTTCCTGTGATTTAATAGAGATCTCATAAAGAATTTATGGCCCATTAACGCGGTTTTATTCCCGGCTGTTTTGAGTATTTTAGAGCCACGATGCCTTATAAGAAACGACTGAAACAATTCATTCTATTGCTAGATCGATGAAGCTTTTTCAAGCTTTGGACTAAAACTGTTTTTTTCTGTGTTTGTTTGCAACCTAAAACTAATTTAGGTTGTATGTTAATGAAGCTGATTGTAAACCATTACGTCAGCAAAATTTAGTTTATTTGGAAAACAAGGAGAAAATTACCGGCTCCAATTTATGACTAACGTTTGGTTCCATATCAAAACAGTTTGTGCTAATGTGTTTTCTAATGTTTATGGTGACGGTGTGCTAAACGTGATCTTTTAAACCCTCTACGACAACACTGAGGGGGGCATGGGGACGGACATTGAGATGTCATGCACTGTGGAGTGCATCCGGTCTGAAAGATTGGAGGAGGGGGAGGGGGATAAGCCACAGGGGGTGGAGGTTGAAACACGGGCATTGGAGGCTGTGGGAAAGCAACAGGAGGAGGCATTAGTGGAGGCTGAGAACAACACGAAGGTTGGTAGTTTGGTGCACATGCTTGAGAACAAGCCTGGGGATATTGTCCGGTTGGAGGACCAGGGGTTGGAAACTGCTCCGGTGTTTGCTCCCCACTTCCACTCTCTTCGCCGCTCCCTGACCCCATCGGCGACTCAGTGGGTAGTGTTGGAGGTGGCAAAGTCACTGGGGGAGGTTGCAAGACGCCTGAGGGAAAGCAGCACCAATTATCACATGATGGTGCGCATTGAGGAGGGCATGGGGCCTCACACTGTCTCATCATGGGGTAAGGATTAACTGCTGATGGAGGCCCAGCATGAGGGTGGCCCCCAATCGGACCAACATATTTTACCATTCTGGTCATTTTAATGCACTCTGGCGTGCAATCAGGTCTGCAAAGAGTGGAACATTCACTGGGTTCTGAAACGAAAAGAGCAATACAGTACGGGTTAGTATGAATTTTTGCCGGGAATCGAGCCATGCTCCACATGCAGTGCTGTTTATAGCAACTAAGCAAATGTGCTTTTGCCAAATTGGCCATGGCTCAATTGAAAGAGAATGCACAACACGGGATTAGAAAGCAGATACAATCAACACAGCTTCTTAATTATTTGTCCTTGTGCCGAGTCTCACAACAAACAAAACATAAATTCAAATCGTGCGTTCTCTTTCAGAAAGCAAAAAATTCATACTTTATTGGTCAAGGTAAGATGTATTTCTAACCGCGTGATTGTTAATATGCTTTCCAATACCAAAGTTTGCTCCAAGTTATTTTATTTAATTTTTCATTACAAAATCAATCTCTTTATCATATTGTCTTTTAAAGTTATTACATATTTATCAAAATTATTTATCAAAATTACAACTTTCTTATCTAGTTCTAATGTTATAATTCAATTCTCCTTCAACTGCGTGATTCAGCAAATCTCCATTTGCCATTACAGGTTATGAATGTCGTGCTATTCACAAATTTACATCTAATGATGACGCGAATGTTTCACGTGGTGTTTCACGTGAGTCTTTGATTTCTTTTGATGTTTTGGGTGTTTCACGTGTCCTTTCTTTTTGCAACAGTTTGTCGGACATGTCGAGGCGCAAGGATCCGTCTGCTGGCAGGAAGGATCACAGGCTGGTTGAGGGGCCATAACTGGTGGAGGTACAGTCTGGCTTGTGCCACAGCATGAAGGGTCGTATGTAGGTCCACAGGAAGGAGCACAAGGTGTCTGGGGAGGAGATGGTTGAGCAGCACACGGATCCTGACCGGGGTAGGGTGCTGGCTGAGGGTAGGGTTGGGGGTACGGCTGGGGATAGGGTTGTGGACCACAAGGAGGAGTAGTTGGTTGTGGCGGACTACAGCAGGACTCCATACACGCGGGAGCACAAACCTGTGGACATGGAGCGGGGCAAAGTCGTGGTTGAGGTTGCGGCATGGGAACAGTTAACGGCGGAGGTTGAGGTGTCTCTAAAAGGGAGAAGAATTCAGTGACACCATAGCATTGGAGCATTTGCGTGCCACAGAACCGTTGTTTATCGTTACCAATTAATGTTAATCAAGTCTGAATGTGTCTTTATTATATTGTAATTGTGACTATTAATATCATTGTTCTGATAATGATCTTCAATCAACATTCCTTATAAAATAATAAAATAAACTTGTACTGAATCTTTGTCTGGATTTAAATTTGTTTTACAAAATCATTTTTTATTAACATCAAAAAATAGAAATTCAAAAATTTTTTATGTAATTTTTGCAAACGCTTAACGAGTTTCTCACAGCACCAGTAAGCGAAACTCTTAGAGGGTTGTTGTTTAACTCGATACACACAAACAAACATCTCATATCAACCAATAGTCTAAGGGAATTTCTTGGAGATCTATCATCTAGCTCTCCTTTACTTACTAGGATTGATTATAAAGTCTTTACTTTATTTAATTTGTGTTTTGTTTCACAACATTTAGGTACCTAGAGAAATTCCAAGGAATAGAGATAATAGGACTCGATGTCCCTTACAAAGATCTTACTCCTGGGCCTACGGTTTCACGTCCTTATTCTAGATGACGCAAAAGTCTAACCATTTGCAGATGTCACAGCAAAGGTAGCACTTTTTTCTCAATTATTTTAAGACCCTGAGTGGTGGTCCGGCCGGGAATCGAACCCGAGACCTCCCGTACAGCAGACTGGCACCTTACCAACTGGCGGTTACCTCTCCATCATCCAACCTTTTTGTTAAAATCCTGCACATACAACTCGTGGAGTATTGCAACCTCGTTCTCAGGGTTCTTTAATTTCCTCAAAAGAAGAGGAAAGAACCCTGGGAACGACTTTGGTAGTATATGTAAAACATTACCTCCAGAAGCTGATCCCGCTGCGCCACTTCCTCCAGATGCTTCAAAAGAACGAGAGCAAATTATGATCAACGTGTTTTCTACTTACTTTCTTAAGCATTGACTATCAAATGCTTTGATCATCCTCCTCCGGTTCTCAAAGATAAAAAAACGTACAAACAACAACAAAAACTATTGTTTTTTACCTTCAATATAACAGATATACATAGTCATAGAATAACAGTGGAAATGAAAAGACATGAAGGATTTAGATGGCTTCCCTGAATAACCATTAAAGCTAAACAAGCTTAAAATAATTCTGATCGGTATATTAAATGCCGAATTCAATTTTAAAAGTAGTAAAGGAGGTAAAAATACTTCTGAAGTAAACAAACTCAAAACGTCAAACATTCAATTATATACATATATTTATGCGAGCATATCAATTGAGCAGCGTTGCGCAATGGTCAGTGTTGGGGATTTGAATGCGGAAGACCCGGGTTCGATTTCCCAAATCAGACCACTGAATGAATTTGTCCTTGGTAATCCCAGGGACAAATTTACCATACTTTGTAAATAGCCAAACTAGTTCAGCCTCTTACCAGTTTGGGGTTCTTATCTGGGGAAGAGGGAGATTTCAATCTGACACTGAAAAGCCCCTTAAAGCGAGTTGTCATCAGTAAGTGTTTAATTAACCAGAACATTTCACAATACTAAAAACTAAAAAGCTTAATATCAATATAATGCTAGTAATTCGATATTATATTGGATGTTATTGGTTATTTATGAAAGCGCCATTGACTGGTGCGATTGAATTCCACACTTTCAGGCAAGAGGGTCACTTAATTTCCCATACTTATATTTGGCAGACTTGGAGGCCATTCTCATGCCATAACTACTAAATATCTGCAAATTTCGTAAATAATGGCTATGGTTTTCTATACTTTTTGGAGATGAATGAAGCTAAAACTGAATTAAAAAATCAGCTCAATCATTTCTGTCTTTTCCTATTTTATTCCCTTTTTTACTGTAAATTATCAAAAGGGTTGAAGTTAGTTTATCGTTTTAAACTGCGCAGAATGCAAAATAAACCAAACACCATTTTGTTGTTTTGTTTGTTTCTAAAAGCCGACGTTTCGGCGTCATCATGTATAATTGATTTCATATTCAGCTTTAACTATAAAATTTACCGTTAATTTAAAAATGTTTATAAAAATGTTAAAAAAAGAATTAAGTTAATAAAAAATATGATGTTGCTTGTTAGAATACCTTCATCGTATTGTCGGTCGATGGCGTCATCGGCAGCTGAAACAATAAAGTTGTGAGAGTTAACAAAGATTGTTTAACTTATAAGGGTAAGAGTGCAGGAAAGTAGCTTGACATAAACATAACGTATCTAGTGAATTGCTTAAAAACGGGAACAGAGACGATGTGGGTCCTGTTTTGGAAGAGCGGAGTCGTGCGAATTAGATTAAGAGCTGTATGGAAAAGATTGTGAAAAAGAGCCAATTTTTTTGGTGAAACGAAGAAAAGGAGAAAAGTGCATGTATGAAGCTAGCGTTAAATCTGCTCCACACATCTATGGATCAGATCATTGACATTAAGAAGCAAATTAGTGGATGTTCTACCGATAGGTGATCGCAGAATGCTAAAGATACATTTTATAACAGGAATGAGGTGACGAGAAAGGACATTATCAGTTATCAGCTGGAAACGTTACTTGTATAAACTACTTTACACTATGAAAAACATTTTTCTCGAAATACATTTTTCTTTTAAACGTAAAGACACCCATTTACTTATTCTATAGAATTAAAGAAACACAGATTATAGGAAAGACTGCACACGTGAACAAGACAGTGTTTAATCACTTTACCCATGGACAAATTTCTGATAACAATTCGGTTTTTTGTAGTTATGGACTTTTATGCTGGTTAATATTAAACACAGTCCCACCAGCGAACGACCTTGCTCAAATTAGAAAAGTATGATAAGGCTCTTTGCGAAACGAGACGTTAAGTCACACCAGCTGCAACGTTAAACCATTCACAATTTTGCTGCAGTCTTTTACTGCATATAACACGTGAACATGCGTTTGGGAATCCCTTTGTAAAAGAGGGACAAACTGATAACATCTCAATGCTCAACGAGTGTGCTGAAATTCGAAAAGTCTCTTGGCCGAGACAAAACATTGCGTCATACCAGCCAAGATTTCTGAAAAATAAAAGGAAAGTTGAGGTTTTTGATTTTGTGATGTGGATCAAACTCAAAGAAATTAGTTTCTCTGCTACTTCAAAATCAGAGTATGAAAATGTTATCTATTTTTTCATTTTCATTCGACTATGTTCATTTTTGTTGTGTACAATTCAATAGAATGCGCTAACTAACATCCCCATGCAATGGTTTCTGTGACCTAATTCTATCTGTTCAAGATATCCATAAACATAATACTAAATATGCCTTAAAAGATAACCTATTTAAACCTGCCTCCAGGACAAACTATGGCTTATCAAGATTTAAATCTATTGCCTCGAGAACTTTGGAAAAGATCCCAACTGCATTAAAAATATTGCCACACAAAAGATTCCATTCCTGAAATACTAATTATCATTATCATTATTCCTCTTCTGTTACGTAATCT
Organism: Zoanthus sanctaehelenae; assembly: GCA_028564885.2. NCBI lineage: Eukaryota > Metazoa > Cnidaria > Anthozoa > Zoantharia > Zoanthidae > Zoanthus > Zoanthus sanctaehelenae. The sequence goes on along the minus strand of JAOTRI020000006.1, from coordinate 9,960 downwards.
ATTGTTCTCTACTTGAATAACTTATTAACTTATTTTTCTCCCTGTCAAAATCAACTATTAGCTGTGGTATTGGTAGTGGCTATAACTCGAAAGCTTTAGCTACTTTAGCCTCTACGCACATTCATAACATAATTTAACTACTCGAACACTGATATTTTTTTATTTTATTTTTTCTCTTGTACTACATTGTATATTATTGTATTGTAAAGAGTGCAAAAATAAATCTGAATCTGGACCTAGATAAGTTTAAGTCCTCACCTTTGTTTTCCTTTTTTAGCTTCTTTTTCTTGTCTGAAAAAAAAACGGCGAACTAAATAAGATTCATAAAAAAGAATCAGAGATTCGTGTATGTATTTAATACGACCCATGCTTGTTCATTTCAAAACTTTTTATTCTATAATGTTTTTTAAAGGTTAAATGTTTACAGATGCATATGCGTTCTATGGCAAACATAGAGCACAGTCGTAATAGGAACTGTCAAATTGCGATAGATTAAAAACAGCAGCTACCAACTTAATAATCTTAAAAAAGTAGCACTCGTTAACGCAAAAATTAAGTGAAATGAACAGTTGAAAACAATATAACTTTAAACTGAAATTTCCCAAAATCATTACCAGTCTTCTTTATGTTCATGTTTCACTCTTCGATTTTAGCTCATTCATTCGCAAGTGTGAGCAGTGAATCAAAGAGTATTGTGAAGATCTATTTTGTAGACTTTGCGAACAAAATTACACGTGAAAGTGCCATCACAACCGCTACCTGCTTGGGCTTAAAACAAAATTCCAAATAATCAAGAGCAAAGATCAAGACTAAAGAATGTTTGTATGATGTTATGAGAAAATTTAAAGAACGAGGCAGAGTTTCGATAACTTGATTATCAGTAAAATTTTTCACTAATGAGGATCAAAAAAAAGATTTTGAATCGAGTATCAAATCAATATCTTTTTCATATCTCTTAGCTCTTTGATATAAATTATTCCTATTTATAGATGCATAAGATTTAATGTACCTCATGGTTTAGAACACTAAAATATATTCAGTAGTACAATTTTTTTTTGTCGTTTTGGTACTTTCTCTGGATAGTCTTATTGAATATTATTTCAGCAACGGTTGTCGAACAAAGCGGCAGAATTTTGAAGCAAGAGTTAGTTATAAATCAGTTTTCCAAGCACGCAGTCGACTGGTCACTAACCTTTAAGAGATTTCCCTTCAATATCTGAGAGGCAACAAATGATGAACACAGTTAAAGCCAGACCAAAGAACGCTCGTAATTTCATGTTCTCTGAAGAGGAATCAAAAAGTGCTGTCAACAAGTTGTCAATATACACCTGCCCTTAAAAGAACTGTGTGTTTAAAGTTAAGTAAAATGAAAATTATTGTGCTTTCTTATATACCAAGAGCACATCTTAAATTCGAGTGCCTCAGCCTTAACGTTATTAAAAACGTGAAAAGCAGATGTACCTTCTTAATTTGTAAGCACGGTTCAGTGATAAGCATTAACAATCATTTGTGTTTCCTTCAAAATCACAAACCGGTAGTGAGTTTTCTTTATGATGTCAGACTTAAGGGGCGCACGCAGGTGGTGGGAGTGTTTTACCCTAAAACCTGGTTCTTACAATTGTACCACCTTGCAAAATGATTGTTGCCTGCTTCATTCACTGTAAAATATTCATAACTATACACGTCGAAATTCGCTATTTATTTAAACAAACTCTCAAGAGAATATTCCTAGAACTAGTTTTCTTTAACCGTTATATTCCTTTATAGTAAGAATCATGCGCCTTGACTATTTTTAAAGAAGTTTACTTTTACACGAAAAGAAAACTATTAGTTAAAACCAATGAACAACGTTATAGTTTTCCTAAACCATCAATGGTAACAAAGTCAGCCTTAAAAAAAAGATAAGCCAGTGATACAAATTGAACGTCTATGAGTATAATTTACTATAAATAAGCTTTTGATAAGAAAACTTCATAATTTTTTTGAACAGGTATTTGTTGGAAAGATATCGCAAATCCCAACACAAGACTGTCAGATGTTGCTATTTACTAAGGAACAAACAATATATTTATGCGGATCAACAAATGTAAACTGAAGATAACATCATTTTAATATTTAGACAAACTCTTTAACTCCTAGAAAGGATTTTCAAGTTTTATTGTAATTGGTTCTTTGTGAGTTATTTTAGTAATCAATAATTGAAATATTTATTTGAAATCTATTCATTTAATTGGAATTTCTCTTCCAACCCATCTTATTTCAATGTTTGAAAATGGTTTCAATGCAAGCTCGAACAGGGTTGAGAAATTTCCACTTCCGAGTTAGCTGATCATATCTGTGTCACATTCAGTTTATGCCAGCTGATCAAGCGTTGTTACTATACAAATATGTTCGTACTTTCTAAGAAACATATGATTGACGATTACAATCACGATCATAAATACGATTACAATTACTATTACGATTATAATTAATAGTAGTAATAATATTTGAGGCCTTAAAAACTGTCTTGCAAAACATCCGTTATTTACAAATTAGTACAAAAAAATAAAGTTGGCCTTTGAAACAGTTTACTTTAATTATCTCTTTCTCTAAGAAAATGTTCATTTCTTTCGTTTTTTAAAAAATATTTATATTTAGATGTTTTTGAGTTCAATGTTTTTATAAAAGATTATTTTCAAAAATGAAACCGAACCTTAGCTCAATTGATTCCCAATTAAGGTTTGAAAATATACCCTAGAACGTAACCAAATTATAGATCAGAAATCAGGTTGGCATAGTGGTCATCGATCGTGCCTCCCACCTCTACGACCTGGGATTGATTACTGGGATCCGCATGTGGGCAGAGATTTGGCCATCATCGATATGATTCCGCGGGTCAGTTTGTCCGAGTACTCCGGTTTTCCTCTCTAGCTCTGCAAAGTCTACTTTCACTCCAAAATTCGAGCAATTAAACATTAGCCTCGAGCGAGCTAGGAAGAATGGGCAACAACTTCCGGTTTTGTTATTTATCGGTCCATAACAAAATGTCGTCCGCTGAGAGAAACAGGTTGCCGGGAAACAGCCAATCTTAACTCGTTCACGTGCGCGTAATGTCCTCTCATTCAATAAGAATATCGGCGAAAAAAAAGGATTTGATAGTTGCTACATAACAAACTGAATTAGCATGTTCCCAGTCCACAGAACTCCTATCTTGAATAGCCACCACTATTGCCTCAACGTTTCCATCAGCTGTCTTTCCACCTTTCGCCAACTTTGATTTGATGCATTTTGATTTTTCAATAACTTCCCAAAATTGTCTTTTTCCCTAACATTCCTGTAAGTTTACCACTTTGCGACTTCATGTTCTTTAACACTCTCCATGGATTTCCTGTCACTATTAATGTGTACATAGTTAGTTCTACACTTTGTCGATCGTTCATCTCCGTAACGTTTAATAATCATTGCCTATATTTTTAGCTCTGCTGTTATACCAACGTTTAATCCGGCAGAGCCTGGAGGCAGGCACCGTGCCATGTTCATAACATCTTTTCCCATTACATCCGGGCTTTCTTAGTTCTTAATTCTCTGATACACTTTTCAATTACAATTCAAATGTTTTCCTAGCGGCTACTAACTTGTAGCGTGATTGAGTTTTTTGCATTTGACTCAAATTTCCACACCACTTCACACTTTCTATTATACTCTCTTTTCTGTTCCTTTTTTATCTTTTTGTAGTAATAGTATTAGTAGTATTAATTGTAGTAGCTGAAGTATTGGTAGTAATAGTAGTAGTAATAGTAGTAGTAGTAGTAGTAGTAATAATAGTAATAGTAATAGTAATAGTAATAATAATAGTAATAGTAATAGTAATAGAAATAGTAATAGTAATAGTAGTAGTAGCACTAGTAGTAGTAGTAGCAGTAGCAGTAGCAGTAACAATTGCAATAGCAATAGCAACAGCAATAGCAATAGCAATAGCAATAGCAATAGCAATAGTAATAGTAATAGCAATAGCAATAGCAATAACAATAGCAATAGCAATAGCAACAGCAATAGCAATAACAATAGCTGAATAGCAATAGCAATAGCAATAGCAATAGCAATAGCAATAGCAATAGCAATAGCAATAACAATAGCAATAGCAATAGCAATAGCAATAGCAATAGCAATAACAATATAGCAATAGCAATAGCAATAGCAATAGCAATAGCAATAGCAATAGCAATAGCAATAACAATATAGCATTAGCAATAGCAATAGCAATAGCATTAACAATATAGCAATAGCAATAGCAATAGCAATAGTATTAACAATATAGCAATAGCAATAACAATAGCAATAGCAATAACAATAGCAATAGTAATAACAATAGCAATAGCAATAGCAATAGTAATAGCAATAGCAATAGCAATATCAATATAGCATTAGCAATAGCAATAACATTAACAATATAGCAATAGCAATAGCAATAGCAATAGTATTAGCAATATAGCAATAGCAATAGCAATAGTATTAACAATATAGCAATAACAATAGCAATAGTAATAACAATAGCAATAGCAATAACAATAGCAATAGTAATAACAATAGCAATAGCATTAGCAATAGTAATAGTAATAGCAATAGCAATAGCAGTAGCAGTAGCATTAGCAGTAGCAGTAGCAGTAGCAGTAGCATTAGCAATAGCAGTAGCAATAGCAGTAGCAGTAGCAGTAGCAGTTGCAATAGCAATAGCAATAGCAGTAGCAATAGCAGTAGCAGTAGCAATAGCAGTAGCAGTAGCAATAGCAGTAGCAGTAGCATTAGCAATAGCAATAGCATTAGCAATAGCAGTAGCAATAGCAGTAGCAGTAGCAATAGCAGTAGCAGTAGCAGTAGCAGTAGCAATAGCAATAGCAATAACAATATAGCAATAGCAATAACAATAGCAATAATAATAACAATAACAATAACAGTAACAATGGCAGTAGCACTAGCAATAGCAATAGCAGTGGCAATATAGCAATAGCAATAGCAATAGGAATAGCAATAGCAATATAGCAATAGCAATAATAATTATATATTAATTAGTGTAAAATACAGTAGTTAAAGTACTAATCACATTTTAGGAATTGCACTGATTTTAATTTTACTGCAAGCAAATAAAACACAAGGGCCGGTGACGGTTGTGAAAATGTTTTCGCACAAATAGATTTTGATTGCACTCTGAGTTTTGGCTTTAAGGCTGCTAAAAAAGTATTTCGTACAACAAACAATGAAATTTGTTTCTTCTATACGTTTTAACAGGTTCTGAGGGATTGTTCTTTGTAGGTCCATGTAGTGTTTAGCAGTGGCGAAGGTAGTTGTAATTTTCCAAATAAATAAATTTTACTGCTTATTGTACGAAATGTTTTTTGTATTAATAACAGCCTTAAAGCCAAATCATAGCGTTCAATCAGACACCATTCATGCGATAACTTTTTATAATCTTCGCAGCCTTTTGTATTAATTCTTCTGTTGGCGTCAAAATTGCTTTAAGGGCTTTGATTTGCACTATATCGTTCCATGATAAGGGAATTTTGACTTGTTCGAAATGCCAAGAAAGAAGTGCTCGCTTTACTGTTGTTTTGTTATTCTTCTAACGTTTTTCAGTTACGTCGATTACTCAGTCGGTGGCTTCACCTGAATTGATCTTTAATTGCCCCCGCAGGGTTTTGGTCCAGAGGCCAAAACCCGAGGAGGCAACCTAGTCAGTCCCCGCGCGTATACATATATGGATTTGAATGGAATAAAATTACATGTTCATATAGTAGGCCAAATGATCCCGATTTCAAGACAC
>JAOTRI020000003.1:24006-34416 GCA_028564885.2 Zoanthus sanctaehelenae | reverse complement strand
AGGATCAGTATCGCTCTGTGATTCCATCCATGACAAGCATTTTTTGAAACATTGTGCTACCTCTTTAGTCGATACTAGTCTTTCGTCCTCATCTTCCTCATCGCACTTGCGAATTGGAAAAGAGTACGCTGTTTTAACAGTCTTTTGAAAGGATTATTTTTGTGACTTTGAGTATCCATGATCGGAACTAATTAGTATTCATGAAAACATTGGGACCAGAGATAGTCCGGATAATCGAGGTTCGGATAATCGACTGTAGTGTGCGAGCCAGTCGGCCCAGGCTCTTTCAACTGTCAAGAGTCCAAAAAAACTCCTCGCTAGTGCTACGAATAACAAGTATTGTCTTTGGAGGAAATAAAAAGTCTCACGTTTATTGACACTGTCACTAACTCGGGAAAAACTAAAATGAAAACGAAAAAACTTGTTTTAAAATTTGATATAATCACAAAGTTACCAAAGATAACAAAATGAAATTGTGCGCTGCCATCGGATGTTAAATGTTTTTGGTTTAAAAATTAAACATATCAGTCATGCAGTTCAAAAGAAAACAAAACAGATGAGTTTATTGTAAGAGATCTTTCACATCAAAAGTCTATATTATAGAATAAGTTTTTAAAATGTTTTGCATCCAGGTTTTATTGTATTTATAAAGGAAAAACCCGTGTTCTAATCTCCTTTCATTATGTATACTACATTCACCATTATTCTACTTTCCTGGAGGGCAACATGACAATAATTGAATAAGTTTTTAACTACCATAAAAAAAACTTACGTACGTTTCGTACTGGCAATGCAATAATAGAATATCGAAATGATGACGTCATCAAAAGTATAAATTTGAAATCACTAACTTAGTTGAAATGTTCAGAAAGATCAAGATGAAAAATGCCTCTAAGCCAAAATTTAGCATTTTGCAACCATCAGTGAAGAGATATTACCACAGTTATGCTCCAATGACCCATTACATATCCTTATGAAATTAGCTTGGTTCGTAACATTTAGGACCGAGCCATTTTTACAAGGATTTGTATGGACTAATGGAGTCATTGAAGTGTATCTCTAGTAATCAGGGTTTTTATTAACTTCTGAAGTACAAGGGCACTTAGTTGTTAGCCTGGAGGTCTGTTAAAGCGATATACTTTAGAAGGTTTCACCTCAAACGGGTCCCGGTACCCGACATTCTCGGATGATTTGGACAAATCCCGTAAATTCATAAATTTTAATTTTTGTGATGTCACACTCTATAAAACAATCCATCTGGAGCTTGACAAACCTGTTTTATGGTCCATAGAATCCTCGATTTCCAAAATGATGTAATGATTAATGGATTAAAAATTTAAATACACTCAGTTTGTTGAATGAAACAACAAGTGAACAACGCTTATTTTCTGTTATTAATTAAAAATAGCATACGGTATTTTCATTAAAGTTAACTGCCAGTTACCAAAAACTCATTAACTGACAGAGAAAAGGCTTTTTATTGAAATATACTTTCTAGTTTTCCTTCATTTAGAACGGAATGATAATCAAAACATTAAAACTGTTATCTCTAAGAATTTCTCCGGGGGACATATCAAACTCTTGTTTTGATTTTTTAATTTAAAAAAAAAATTAATTTTACGTCATTTGTGTGATGTTTCCTTATTTAGTGTGATTCTTTGTTGCGGAGTATTTATTGTTCTTGACAATATTCTTGAGTCTACCGCGAGCAGGTAAACACAAAAAAACAGGAAGTCGAATTTGAGAAATATCAACTTATTCCAGTAATGTATTAACTTAACCACTCGGAACAGAATATTTTAAAATGTATCTTTCAGTTGAAAACAAGTTTATTTCCAAGTATTCTAGGATACAGAATGCAAAAAAAAAAAAAATGAACAAAGAAGGAATTCAAAAGTGGGAAAAAATGAAATTTAAAATAAGCATATCATTCGCATCACATTACAGTTTTATAATAGCTTGGCAACATGAACTAAGTAAATTTTGCAAGACGAACCAGTAAAAAAATGAAAAAACTTAATATTTAAAACAAAAACTCTTATTTTTATAACAGAGAAACCCTCTATGAATATAACTTTAAAAAGTTTTGGTTCATTTTAAAAGGGCTGTGTACATATTGAAATGAAAAGACAAACTCTTGGCTGGTCCAGCAGTGTTCAAAAATGCTACAATCGCTCAGGAATAAATCATGGTCTTATTTACGGCCATAAAGACACAAATTAGGCCTGGTAATTTAGGTTAGCAAGTTTTTATCAAGGAAAATCTGAATAGGATTTCATAAGAACTATAAATCTTATGGATTTAAAAGCGATTTATGCAGAATGTTTTGTTTAAACACCTTTTTACATGCAATGATTCGAGCCCTAGGTCCGAGTGACCTTTAATAAATACAATAGTTCATTGGTTCAGTTTATTTTTTAATATCTAAAGTTTTTAAAAATACATTCATACATATGATCGTAAAAACATGTCTAGAATAAAAAATATATTCGTATATCCGAAATGCTTGCATTCATACACGTTTTCAGTTTTTCGTTTTCTTTAATCTTTTTCTAGTTACAAAAATTCCCTTATATATTTATAATTAGTGACGACTGTTTCGCACCAAGTAATAAAAAATGAAACAAATATACTTACACTCACAGCGGCTACGGCTATAACTTGAAGAAGGAACGGAAATTTCACCAAGCGATCGTGTAGCATGCTTTTCTCTCTCGCGATTCCTGTCAAGAAAAGAACGAATTATTATTTTCCTTACTCGTTTGTGTGTAAGGCTCAATGAAAATGCATTCTTTTCACGGATGTTTTTAACTTGCCTTGGAAATAAATATAAAATTAAACAAACAGTGCAATGCTGTGCTTCAAGATCAGTATTCAGAAATGACCTGCTTGAAGAATTTGTTTCAGAAACTTCACAACCCCGACTGTGACCAAATGATACGGTTAAGTGAACACACGTGCGTTGGTGTGAAACTGAAAAATATTTTAAAATGCAGATTTTGTCACAAATGAAAATCTTTTAAAATACTTTCGAAACCGCCCAAAGCCAAACTATTTTACTATTGATCTAACCGATTTCCAAATGATCTCAGCTATCCTTATCAATATTATCAATTTCAAAGCTAGTAGCAGTGATGAAAATGTTTCATAAGCTACATTTTACAAGATATGTTCTATTTTTATCGCAACAAGGGGAAGTCAATCGATGGTAACAACTTCCGTTGAAAGCCGTGACAGTACTCTTTCATGCACTAACATTTATCACATGACTTCTTCAGCTTTCGTTTTTTACGTATACTATGCCGACAGTCCAGTCTTTTGATGAAAATATTCAATGTAACACAAACTTTGTGACCAGTATTCACAGGAAGTGTTTACTCACTTTGGAAAATGATTTCCCGTTTTCAAATATGCTGCAAACTGGGTGTGCCTGAGGTTTTAAATTTAGACTATGAACAGCCTATTCTCCTATGCCTTTTGGGAGTTTTAGAATAAAGGTATTTTCATTTCTGAAACTGTTTCAGAAATTTCTTTGGTCGAAGTGACAAAAATGTAACTCTATGTAAACGGCACGCAGATGAAAACCGAATCAAGGCTTACAAAAAGATATAATGCAATGTGGCAGATATTTTGGATAAATTTTTCTCTTTCCTTGAACTCAGGGCCCAGTACTCGGAACTTTGCAAAAACAACTCAACTTCCAAGAACAGCTGTTGTTTTTAAATAATTGCAGATCGACAAGGAATTTCAAATACCAGTTTATGACAAAAGTCGTGGGCGTATAATAATAGCAAGGAATAATTGTGTTTTGTATTGGCATTCAAATGAAGACAAAAGATAATTATAAATGCTGCAGCAGTACTTTATCTTTGGGAACGTCGTCGGCAGATTTAAATACATGACACCTCTGCTTAAAGATTTTACATGATTTTTTTCTTTGGGAAGCTGGATAGATGATGATCAAGTACGGTGGCTATGAATGAGTTCAAATATTTTAAAGTATAGTCTCACGCATACTTTTTTTATTAAAAAACTTGCAACTCGTATCTGGATATAATATTAAAAGGTATTTTTCCAAATGTATTTGTGCAGCACTGTTCTTTATTGGCTTGGAGTTCGCAGAAAGTTTCTTTTCTAAAAATTAAAACCAATCCTACTCTCCCACCTTTTTCAAAATTCAGATGACCTGTCCTTTTAACACTGTTATATATTTTGTAGGTTATAAATCAAAGTAACAAACGTTTAAAGCTTAACAATATCGCTTGGGTTAGCTATTGAAATGAACTGTCATGCACTCAACGACGTGAAGGGTCAATTGCGCAGTTCTTTAAACCCACGTTAATACGATCGTGTCTCTTCTATTTAGATTCATTGACAAATCTCGTGACTAGCAACGCACCACAAGAATTGACGTCCTGTGCTACACTACTACTGTGAAACAATGAACTGCTAAACCTTTTTGGTATAATGAGTTGTCGCTTTTACATGCTGTGCCGCGACTTGAAATAATCGCACTGAAAAATCTTTGGTTTGTTTTCATAAATAATTTTTCTAGAGCTCAAAAAGGCCACTTTAAAGTTAATAAAGTACAACTGAAATACAATTTGGAACAGGAAGTGAGAAATTGGGAGACGTCATCACTGGAAAGCGATCATTCCTGATTGGCCAGTTTATAGAGTCAAGAGAATCTAAAAACTAGCACACTCGTAAAAATGGGGTAGAAAGATAAAGTGACCAAATGTGATAAACAATCACGCGTTTAAAAAGAAATGAGAAAAAAAATAACATATATAGCCCCTGGCGGGATTCGAACCCCACATCTTTGGTTTACTAGTACGACGTGTTAACCACTACACCACAAGGACCAACCACGCTGGCAATGCAGCCGGTCAACATTATATAGATGGTAACTGTACGTGTTCCCTGAGCGATATTTTTCTCTATTGGTAAGTTGAACACCGTAATTACGGGCTTATATATGTTTTTCTTTTAATTCTTTCTATACATATCTATACACCAAACGCATTCCCATTACATTTTACACGGAGAAACTTTAGCTGTAATTTGGGGATTAATAGGAGTTTTCCAAGAAAAATCCAAGCAGTATTCATAGATAACCGTTTATCTTTTCTTAAAGAAGTTTCTGCTTGAATTTTTGCTTAACCCAGGGTTAAACTTAACCAGCCATTTAGCAACTGGGCCCAGAAGCTAGTGTTTAATCACTCAACGGCTCAAATTCGACGAGGGAGGAAAACTGGAGTAACTGGAGAAATGCCCTAGGAGTCAGATCGAGATCGAAAAATCTCAGCCAACATACTGATCCCAGGAATCGATCCCGGATAGTAGAGATGGGAGGCACGAATGATGACCAATATGACCTAACCCCCCAGAACTAATAATTCTAAATTTGTCGATCTTTGAACTGAAAATGGTAGACAAGTGTAACATTACAAACCTCCTTGGCTTCCCCATCAGACGCCTGACTTCTCTCCATTCAGCCCTCCTTAGTATAAACACCTATTTCAATGAGACACAAAGGTAGAGCTATAGTTCGAACGAAAACTAACATTCACCACACTTAAGTCATTTAGATTTCCGTCAGCAGTTCAGTTTAAATTTTTGGATTGAGCATGCAGCAATAATTGCAAGAAATTAAACAGGGCCCGGTTCCTCAAAACCCGATTAGCGTTAACCCAGGATTAATTTTTTAATCCATGTTTTTGTTTCTTGACTTCTATAACTTGGTTTGGGCTGGAATTTCGGATTTAACAAGTTTCTTTATTGGTAAAACTGAGCAGAATTTTGTAAGCATTATATAGCCACACTTATCAAGATATGGGTTTCCAAATTTTGTTTTAATCCAGGATTAAGTTAATCAGAGTTTTGCGGAACCGGGTGCAGATCTGTAACAATATGATGTGATTACTGAAGAACATTGTGCGACAGTGAGAGAACGTTCTAAGTTTTTGACTTGTATAGAACATTTAGGAACATTATTTGACATTGAAAGAACGCACTAGAATGCTGATTAGTGATAGAATGTTCAGGATTTAGTAATTATTTACAGGTCTTACGATTTGTGATATTTATTGATTATTAATCACTTAGAATGTTCTAGAGAATAACGTAATGCAACCTATATAAGAGAGCTCAGAGAGTCAAAGTTGTTGTTGTTTTTATTGTATTAGTTAAGTGAGTGAAATAGCCAGCTTGTAGAAATTAAACTACAAACTACTTCGTGACCTGAATAATACTAGCAACCTGAGTTATCGCTTGTTGTCATCTCTGCTCAAAACAATTGATTGCCTGTACTGCTGACGGATCAACGAGTGTTTCTTTAACGTAACAAGAACGTTACTAGATCCTCTAAACGAAACAAGAATTCAAACTGAAGATTGCTTAAACAGCTAAATGAGGGAGAACCAATTCCTTAATTACTAGTAAATATTGTGGATAGACCAGTTTCAATATATTACAATTCAGCGGACCGAGAAGAAAGTAAAAGGAGAAAAAAATAGAGGTACTGTAATTAGATAGTAATGGTGGATGATTCAGTGGGGTAGTGGTGGGTGGTTCAGTGGGGTAGTGGTGGGTGGGTGACTGAGAATTAAGAAGATAAAGGTTATTTAAAATATTCTGTTTTTCTAATACCCCCAAAAGCCAAGTACCTGTTTTATCTATGAAATATTGCACTGGATTAAAATAAATTTAAACACTTCAAAATCATATTGAACCTGAACTACAACATATAAACTAGGAATGTATGCCAGACTGTACAAACCTTAAGAGTTGGAAAAGATTCCTTTAAACAGACCAGAAAATCATTATCACCTTCAAATAGCACTCTGCAAAAGTAATATTGATAACCATTTCCAACAATTAAAATTATTAAATATATTGAACTGTCACAGTTTATCATTATCAATACCACCATTGCTAAGTCTATAATCGTCACTATCATCACTAGTATTGTCATCACCATTATCACTATCAATGGTGTTGTCATCACCATCAACACCATCACCAATATTGTCATCACCACCATCATCAACACCAGTATTGTCATCACCATCATCATCATCATCATCATCATCACTATTATTGTCATTACCATCATCATCACCAGTATTGTCATCAACATCATCACCATCACCAGTATTGTCATTACCATCATCATCATCATCATCATCATCATCACTAGTATTGTCATTACTATCATCATCATCATCATCATCACTAGTATTGTCATCAACATCACCATTATCACTAGTATTGTCAACACCGTTATCATTATCAATAGTGTTGTCATCACCATCAACACCATCACCAGTATTGTCATTATCATCAACACCATCACCAGCATTGTCATCACCATCAACACCATCACCATCAACACCATCACCAGTATTGTCATGACCATCATTATCATCACCAGTATTGTCATTACCATCATCATCACCAGTATTGTCATTACCATCATCATCATCACCACTATTATTGTCATTACCATCATCCTCATCATCATCATCATCCTATTCAGTATTGTCATCAACATCATCACCATCACCAGTATTATCATCACCAGTATTGTCATCACCATCATCATCACCACTATTATTATCATTACTATCATCATCACCATCACCAGTATTGTCATTACCATCATCACTAGTATTGTCATCAACATCACCATCACTATTATTGTCATTACCATCATCATCACCAGTATTGTCATTACTATCATCATCACTATCATCATTACTAGTATGGTCATTACTATCATCATCACTATCATCATTACTAGTATGGTCATTACTATAAACATCATCACTAATATCGTCATTATTATCATCATTATCATTACTAGTATTATCATTACCGTCATCACCATCACTAGTACCATCACCATCATTACTAATAGCATTGTAAACATTATCATTAATCAAACAATCACTATTTAACAATTAGAATACGAGCACGAGTTTTCTACGAGCTCATGGAAAAAACGAGGGCGAGTAGTCTAATTGTTTTAGTATAAATTTTCAATGTTCTCATTGCATAAAAATGTGAAGTCACATTTAGGAAAAAAATGTTTTATTGTGTTTACAAATATTTCAAACACTGCGCGCGATGTGCAATGAGGAGTGAAACAAATTTTTCTTACGGATACACAAGTAAAACTTTTCATTCCATATTTTGTCACTATTTTCGTTTTTTCTGGAACTGCTCTTTCAATTAAATATTCAATTTCTTGGTCCGAAGTTTCGGTATATTGTCGCGACGCCATTGTTTCTTTTTTTTCTCAAAGCGATTCTAGTCAGTCATGTACATGAAGCTTCGCGATTGATCAAAATTGATGGAAGAACGATTTTCATTGGCTATTAAATTCACAACTGTTTTCTATCAGCAGATAGAAAACAGTGAAAGAGCCAATCAAATTCAGAGATTCAAAATAGAACTTAGTGAATGTATACTAATGTTTATTATCATTTTAATTACTTGGTAACTCCGGTCAAAATCTTAAACGTACGTAACAATTTGCGTTGTTTATATTGTGCCAAAAAAATACTGTTCACAGAAACGCAAAGAACTGCCAACTAAACATAACCCAAAATATTTTGAAGAATACTTTTTATGTGAAAACTGAATTGGAGTTCTATTCAACTCAACAGAACTAGTGTTTTTGTTATTACTGTCACATGTAGCGATAGGTGGAATTAGTGTTCAAGTTAGCAAAATAAATTGACAAGGGTCTTAAAAAAACGCGAGCGGGAAACTGAAGAATTACGATATTTACCGAACTCTTCGTTGTTTAACAATTACGATAATGATAGTGATACTAATACTCATGGTAGTGGTAGAGGTAGTTATAGTGATAGTGATAGTGGCAGTGATGGTGGCAGTGATGGTGATAGTGATGGTGGTGGTGGTGGTGGTGACAGTGATAGTGATAAACTTTACCTATATGCCGTGGTTCTATGTTGAATGAGCTCTTAATGAACAAATAAAAAACAAATGATCTCTTAAAAATATTAAAAAACAAATGATCTGTTTGAGATCAAAGTTTTAGAAAACCAACAAGCATATTTCATAAAATAAAAAGAAGGAACTTTTCTTACCCAAGTCACCGCAGAAAAAGCAGCTTCGCTTACAGTTGTCCATCATGTAGTCAGGGTTCTTCTGACACTCACCCTGTCTGGCCCAATAGGGACAAATTGGATATTTGTCAGCACATGATCCTGCAGCAATTAATTTAGCATATTAATTGGTATTTAAGCATCATTAAAATAGAACTTTTTTATCAAATAGACACGCCGAGACTAATTTTTCAACATGAGTAAGGTTTTGGCCCTTTGTACAGTATTTAGATTGGCCATTATACCAATTAATCTTTATAAATATTGCCGAGGCTGGTTAAATGAACTTAGTCCAAAATTCTTTTCTCGCGCTATCAGGTCAGCCCTTGGAATCTTTATAACAAATATATTTTGCTTTTAAATTTTTTCCCGGCTAATCACGAGGATTAAACATTGGGAAGTGGTTTCTAACCAATTTATTGAGTTTTTTCTACAATTTTGATATTTATGTGATTATTGTAGAAACCATTATTTATCTTTTGAAAGTCCTTATGGCTTTGTGAGTTTAAGGTCGAGGCGAAAGTTGAAAAAGCAAGAAGACTTTCAACAACCTAAAGTAAATCATTTTCCTTTTAAAATAAATCAATGGTAATCAGTGGTAATCAATTTTAAATTTGTTTAACTCGATAAATTTACATACATTGTATTACTTCACAGTCGGATGACAGCCGAAATATTATTAAACAACATAAAAAAATATATATGCAATGGCTTCTCGTTTTGACTTATAATTTTAAAATCTCTATTTATGCGGGCTCGTCTTAAGCAGAAGCTCTATACGTATACGTCAGAATGTCACTGGTAATAATAACACTTTAAGTCAATTTCGAAGGAAGTGGTTGCCCATTCTTCCTAGCCAGAGGCTAATGTTTAATCGGTCGACAGCTCAGATCTTGGCGTGAAAGTCGAATTTGCAGAGGGAGGAAAACCGGAGTACCCGGAGAAAAACCCTTGGAGTCAGATTGAGATTGACAAATCTCAGCCCTAATGCCGAACCTGGAATCGATCCTGGATCGTAGAGGTGGAAGGCACGACTGATGACCAATATGCCAACCAATCGATCCTGGGTCGTATAGGTGGAAGGCACGACTGATGACCAATATGCCAACCTAGCCAACTCTCCTGATTATACTTTCATTCACTTTCCATAATATTTTGGTAGGATTTGTTATTGTTGCTGTTTTTACTCGGTTAAGTGTCACGGCTCTTCATTTCTTTTTTAAGAACCAGCAAATCTTACCAAAAACAGCTTGGTCTCCTTGTGCAGAAAAAC
>JAOTRI020000003.1:6650-23906 GCA_028564885.2 Zoanthus sanctaehelenae | reverse complement strand
AATTCTCCCAAACGTGCGCCTCGGTTTTCATAGCGCAATGAAGGCACAGAAAAAATGTTTTATTTCTTAAGTAATTGATAGAAGACCAAAAATTGAAAGTAATACTTAGTCTTGACTAATACAGGTTCCATGGTAAGGTATAGATTATCAGGCGTTTGCATGGTGACCGTATCAGATAACAACGGTCTCACAGGACGTTTGTACATGTTTTTCTAGGTCAAAGTGTAGTAGTTATTTCAATCATTTTTGTGATAAACTGGCTCATTGAATCTTATGACACAGTATTTTGTGCCATGGTACAATCTAGAATTCTTCACGAAAGGCAAGAGGAATAAGACAATACTAAAAGAAGCATTAAAGAGATGACTTTGAATAAACGTGTGCTTAGGTCTTCTTAATAAATGTGTTGATAGTTCAACACCTTCCCCTGCCCCCTTATTTTCAATTTTCGTCTAGCTCTTAGACGTAATGTAATGTTGGTATTATAGAAACTTACTACGGACGCCTGGCGATCACGTTCTTCGAATTGTTTTTTCTTCTCATTAAGGTTACCGTCCCGGGTGGTCATAGGCGGGTTCCGCGACAACTTGCCTTCAACTGAACCAGCGCTGGTCCTACGTATGCGATCTCGGGAGAAATTACCCTGCAACACGGATGCCTCCTGTTTGGAATAAAATCCAAGTCAAGGATTTAGGCAATCAAAGTGGATTCATGCAATGGAAGCAGATAAATGCAATGCAATCTCAGGTTATAGGTGCAGTGCTGATGTGCAGTTTGTTCAGCAAAGGAACTTTTCATATTCAATATCATTTTGTTTTGCACACCAACATGCTTTCGTCTTCGTCATCGAAGATTGCGCGAAAATGGTTACTGAAATAAATGAACAACTTATATAAAAATTAGAATAAATTATGCTAAATAGATTTTGAAGTTTTCCCAGTTGCTTTAGCATTTTATATATATCACAAGCTTCCACCCAAACTGAGCTCAAAATCACAGAAGCTATCGACATCGATTTTTATTGAAACCCTCTCTCAACAAACAAATTAAGCATGTTATTTTAAAACTGTCATTATAATTTTCAGGGATTTCTTTTGTATACTATTGTTCACTATTTAACATAGTTTATCCAAATTCTTTATATAAGTTGTTCATTTACTTCAGTAATCCATTTTCGCACTGAGAAAAGAAAAGTTTGCTGAAACATGTTTGCAAATATTGCCATTTAAAGACCTTTCGGCAATGCTATATAACAATGAAAAATGTTCTCCAGATAAGAACGAAATATAGTGAACTTTTTCTAAAGATTTTAATCTGGAACGAAACAGAGAATTCGATTCTGGTGGCTTGGAGTTAACGGACATATTTAAAAGTTTAAATATACAGAGAACAAACTTGTGTTTACCTCGTCAGCTTTTTGTGTTAATTCTTGGAAGATTTGTTTGTTTTTGTTCACTTTGTCGTCTGTCTTCACAGCCGCAGAACGGAACTGCTCTGTGTACCGTCTTCTTTGCACCATGTTGCGAGATTTTTCTTTCAAGCTACTTCCTGTAGAAGCGCGTCTGGGATAGTGTTGCTTAAAATTCTCCTACACAAGTACAAAACAACGGCTTAACATTAATTATCATATACAAGCATTTTTATTATTTTTTCCTGCCGAAGTTGCAAGCGTGATGATGACTACGCATGTGTCGCTTAGGCACCAAGAGAGTGGCAGCAGTGGACAGCTGTTTCGCTCTTGTTAGAGCTCGTCAGCACTGCATAGCCAGCCTTTTATGAACTAAACAAAGTCTTTTTACGAACAGCCTTAAGGTTTAAGATAGACTAGAACTAGATTTCAGCTAAGTCACCACACTGTGAATGTGGGACTTTTAAGCTGAGATGTTAGCATGACTTGCTGCGCATGCGTAGTCATCATTTCAGGAATAGCAAGCAGAAAGGCACAATCTATTTGACAAAAAGGAGATTACAAATGATTCCCGTGTAAAACCAATAAATCTATCCAGTTTTTCGGAAAGCGGTTGGAAAACAACTTTTTCTATAAGAAGCAATTTATAAGATTGGCAGAAAATTAAAAACAGTTTAAAAACAAGCTCATAAAAAGTGAAAATGTTTCTAGTTTAAACTTAAAAGAATCTTTATAAAATATAAGTTGAATAAAACTCCGAAAAACAAAGACAAGACAAATGTAACGTTGATACTTCGGTTTAATCAAACCATTCTCAAAATTACTGAATTCATAAAACGCAGTGCGACTGATTATAAAGGCATACATGAGACAATTTATTGAAAACTGAAATCAAAGACTAAAACAATGCAAGCAACTTAGCTACTTTGATGCCATTGTTTAGAGAAGGATTGGTCAGCAAAACTACAGAATCTTGTAATTTACGTTAGCAGTGTGCACAGTAAAACTCAGAAATACCGTTTCACATTTTACTAGTATATCTATTATAACTCTCACATATACGAATAGTGTTTTTAATCTTGACATGTTTCGGCATAACTTATGCCATCTTCATCTTTTAGTACACCTTTAGGACTTAGAAAATTTCTATTTCCTGTAACAGTCAGTCAGTCAGTCATTTAAAACTTATCTTATATATAGTTTGTAACGAACTTTTGTATTCATTCTTCTGAAGTTATGCCGAAACATGTCAAGATTAAAAACACTATTCGTATATGTGAGATTTATTTTATCAACTGTGCTACTACGATGTTATATCTATTATAATTGTACCAAATGATACATGTGTTCATGTAATACTAAAAGTTCCTCAAGGTTTTTTTTAATGCGACATGGAAACGAAAACAAACATTTCACTTCATATGAAATGTCCAAAACTTTCAACTTGTGCATTGGGTCAAATAGGAGCCTAATAGTACTTAGCTATGTTTCAATGTACCTTTTCACTGTCAGTTCTGGGATGGAAATTTTGCCCTTCACGCTGATTATCAAACTCTTTCTTTGAATCTGGGGAGTAGCCTCCTACCTCGAGACCGTTCACTAACAAAGGTTCGGTTTGGTTCAAAAATGGTCTGTCCGTTCTGTATTCAAATGTCGGGGACTTTGCTCGAGCAACTTTGTACGCATCCTGTAACAAGACAACACTTTCTCTTTGTATTTTTATTTTGCTCGTAATAGTTATATCTAACTCTAAGTTCCAAAAGCACTTAGATGAGATAGTTGATCATTTTCAACTACTTTCTTAAATGAAATGTTATTACTTCTAAATGTTTCCAATATTTTGGTGTCGACAGTTTTTGCTGACTACCTCTTCCCCCTCATGATTGGTGGAAAAAAGTTAATAATCACTTAAGTATAATTACGTGAAAGACAACTGAGCAATAACTACGAGTGAAAAGTTTTATATTGATTTATACCAGTTGCATGAATACCGATGTAAAACCCCATTTTTACAGTTGCATGGAAAAGGTATTTTTATGCTTAAGCTGCCATGGATGCCAACAAAGTGTCCTGTGAATATACTTAACTGTAAGTATAGTGGATAATTAACTGTAATTATTAAATTTTTAACATCGAATATTGCGTTTCTAGCGTTCTGATTGGTTCACTCAATCTCTGTTATCAGGGCATATACCGAATGATCATACATGGAAACTGAACTGTGTAAAGTGTTGCCAAGCTGAAAAATGTGAGATTAAAATTTGTTGTTACTTTTAAATATCGAAGGGCTTGGTGTTCCACTTTGTGTTGGCTTTTTGCCGACTCATATCCAGCGTTCGCTCTTAAAAATTGACAAGCATAGTGGTCACTCATCACGCATTCCAAGATAATGTTTCATGTCAATTGGTTGAATACCTTCAATTAGATAGAGCGGGGAGGGGAAGGGGGCCGATTGACCCCCAAATCCTTTCCTCATGCCTTTGTGTAACTTGTCTTTTCTTCATGCCTTTTATTCTAGTAATAATCTATAAAATTGAGCGATACTTACAGCTACAAGAGTAACAAAATACTTGTCGTCCAAATATGGTCCGCGAAAATCCTCTCTGTTTTCTGCTGCCTTTGCGACCCAGTATATTGTTTTGGCAACCTGAAAGGTTGAGTCACACAAGTTAAGTTTACCTGATTTATTACAAAAATCACCACTATCATTATCAACATCATAATCACCATCCTCTAGGCCTCCTCCTCATTATCATCATCATCACTATCACCATCATCATCACCACCATCATCACAACCATCATCATTACTATCATAATCTTCATCACCATCATAATTGTTATCATTATTACCACCATCATCATTACCATCATCACCATCACTATCATCATCGCCATTATCATCATCATCAACAACACCACCATCACCATTACCACCATCACTATGTTATTATCACTTCCATCATCACCATCATCACCATCATCACCATCATCATCATCACTATCATCATTATCATTATCATCATCATCATCACTATCATCATCGCCATTATCATCATCACTACCATCACCATTACCACCATCACTATGTTATTATCACTTACATCATCACCATCATCCTTATCATCATCACCACCACCATCATTATCATCATTATCACCATCGCCACCATCAGCACCATCATCATCACCGACCATCGTCATCATTATCAACAGCAGTATCGTATAAACATAAAACATAGCTTTAAATTTTGTGGAGCCTGATATTGGCAAAGCAAACTCTCGTTGTAGGGAGAACAGAATTCAAGTAAAAGTCTGCTTGAAATCTGTTACTTGAATCTAAACGTTTCTAATGTTTTGTAAAGATATCTGGTTTTTTTTTCATTGTATTTACTAAAGCAGCGTAGGATCGAATTGTGTCAGTCTTCAAAAACAATTCAAACTTATGTAGTTGAAATGGTGCTTGTCCCGGGAATTTGGAATTTAACCCAAATGATTCATTATGTTTTCAGTGACAACAACCGCAAAAAGTAAGAACAATAAAGGCGCTGACACATGATGCAACATTCATGCAACGTTGAGCGGAACAAATTTATTTCAGCGTGTGTCCACATATGGGTTTTGTTGCATGCAACATTGCACGCTACAAGACTGAAGTTGAATCGCGCCCTATTCTGATAACATTTCGCGCAAAAATTTTTCTTTAAAAGTAATTCTTGTTGTATGCCGTTTTGATTGTTGTAATGTTTCATGGGTAAGCACGCCACGCTATAACTAAAAATGTTGTGTGATTCTGTTTCACCGTGATGTCCACCGCCAAAAGATTTGATGCGCGCAATGTAGAATAAAATGTTGCACCGTGTCTCCGTGCTTTGAGCCTCGGTAACATTTGTTGGTTCTTATAAAAAGAAGCGTGTATCAACTGTTTTCACAAACAAAAAAACAAGGCGGTATTGAAAACCAGTGCTGATCGTTTGAGAGATTTTTAGTATTACATGAATACCTGCTACCATTAATTTGGGATATTAGTAGCAAACCCTCCAAGTTCCCGCAATTGCCGTGAAATTGGCGCATTTTTGTTTGCTTTTACGCATCACGCATGAAGTGACTTTCTTCCGCATTTATCAAACTTAACATGTTGAAGTTTCTTCCTGTAGGGCAATTACTCCCATTTCTTTCGTTATTTTTGCCGTTTGTGAAAAAGCACGCTAAGATTTCGTATTTTTATAGCATGAACACGTCAGGTTTGTGCTTTAAAAAAGGCACTGAAAAGAAAAAAACTCAAAAAGGCAATTTTAATTTCTGGCGACCTGGGAACCTCAAATTTCAATATTTACCCCTCGGAACGTCAACCATTAATTAATACCTTCCCGCATAAAATTAAATTTTTCAAAACTTGACAGGTCTGTAGAAGAAATACTAAATGATGACGGTGGTTCTGTGTTTTTACTACTATTTGGCACATTGAGAACATATATAACTATAGATTCAATGATGTTTCGAGTAGCTTCATTCTGAGCTTGTTCTTAAATAGTTCTTAATTTTCCGGCGGGCAATCTATAAACTTCGTTGTTCTTACAAAGTTTGGTTCTTATAAATGTGTGCTAAAGTTACTGACTTTGCCACTGCACAGCTAGGTATCCTGTTATTTTTCTTATTGTCAATCTATCGTTGATAAACTTTGTAATTTCATAGTCTTAAAAATATCTAAGTTTCAACTCAAATGCGAAGATGAAATTACAGAATCTTGGCTATATAATGCAAATACAGCTCGGTGTAATCATGGCGACCACGAAACGCCTTTTTGTACGACAATTGTTATGGCATCTTCAGCCACGACATTTTCAAATGGTCTGTTTTAATTTAAGAAAAAAACTATTACTCGAGAAACTGACGAGAAACAAAACTTTTTTTCAGAACTATAAAAGAGTGATATGAACAATATTCCATCATAAAAACTGACGAAGCAGTGAATATGCTAATCATAAGATCAAATAACACACAACTCAGTCTAGTGTGTAAGATTGAAGAGAAACATTTAAAATTTGAATTCGTAACATAATTAAATATTCGAATTGTTTTTTATATTAAAGAGTGAATGTTATCCATTTTTTTTTTCTTCGTTACAACAACGAAATACAGAAATTAGTTTTTAATACTTTGCGCCATATCGACAATTTCGTTTCATGATCAGGTGTATTTTCAATGTTTTGACTAATCTCTTCTGCAACAAAACGGTTGTAAAAATTAAGTTTACTTACGTTTCTGAGGCGCTTTTGATTTTCTTTCGCACGAGCTCCCCTGCAAAAGATGTAACACAAAGGCAAAATAAATCTTATGATGTATAGTTAGATTATATGAACCGTTATTTTCGATTCTTCTACTTTATACATGCAGTCACCTCGGAAACGTCTTTCTTTTTAAACAGGCTTTAGGAGGTTCATCCTGTTATCAAAGTTTGCGAATTGTAGTAGAATTTTTGAGTAAGCTTAAGGATTTCAGAAAGAGAAGTTAAACTTGTCACAGTAACATGATTCGAGTTTGGGCAATGTAAGAGGATGGACTCTATTATCTTCTGGGTATTTTTTCATCGCATGTAAATTTGTTCTTCTATTTGCACAATTGTCCAGCACGGAAATAAATTTTAGTCGTCAAATTAATGACAACGTCAATTTAAAATGACGGGTGGAATTCGAGTCTAGGATCGATAACCTGTCAGACGGTAGAATAAATCGAATTTTGGTCTTGACCACTATAACCCTAGTAATTATATATGAAAAGCATGACTACAACAGACCAGAATCCAAATACTATATGTCCGTCGCAAGATACTGGTGGCTAGTTGGGCATAAGTACTATCAAGAGTTGCTCCAATAGCTATAGGGTAAATAATTCAAATACAAGCATTTAGTAAAGCTGCGACAATGTAAAACAGAATATAAACTACATAGAAAGCATACACTCCTTTTTATAAGAACGTCGAATTTTCCGCCTGAGGTTGAACGCTCTTAAATATTTTTTGTATATCAACCTCAAATGTTCTTAAACATGTTCTTAAAACATCTTTAATATAAACAATACATGTATCGTATGTTGGACTTTTCTGTATACATTGATTTGTACATGTACTTTGTACTGACTTTCTTGTCAGTTTGTCTCAAGAACTATACCTGAGAACTGCAATATAGTAAATGAAAAACCGGCTGCATGATGTCAAGTTGTTATCTGCAAACTTTAGCTCAGAAGCCCAAGCAAATGTTTTTCAATAACACTGTATTTATTATTTCATCATAAATAAAAGTTCTTCACCTTTTTTCAGCGTCACCATGTTCTTAACGTATTCTTAAAATTTTAGCGATTTTCAGCCTCGTGTTCTTATAAAAAACACTCTTATAAGAAAAGAGTTTATCGGTTGAATTTTTTTATTTTTGTATTTACTAAACAGAAAAATCGAAAATCTAGAATTTTATTAAAATTCAAAGTCAGTAAGTCTTTGAAACTTCTTAATACTATATCAATCTCTTCTGCCTGTCGACAAAAGGTCGCCGAGTCCATAGCAAGTCTAAAATTGCGCAGCCTATAAATGGTCACGGTTTCGAGTTTAGAATCTTGGAATCAAATGGCAGAATTAAATATAAGTCCCTGTTTGATCAAACGTTTTTAAGAGCCCCGGCTGTTTGTTATTTTAACACTGTCAACATTTATAGCCAAAAGGTTTTAAAGTTTTGAAATAAGGTTTGTGTTTGTAAACTTATATTTGATACCTGATTGACAGTTTACAGTGGAGTAGAGAAAGTGAGCGAATTCACCTCACTCCTAGACTTCACCGATGACTGACGTCATCCACGAGGTTGAAAAGCAGGCATTTTGGTATAAAAAATAATTGACTAAACGAAATAACATTTTATAGACATCAACGAATGCGATGCATTCAATGGAGGATGCGATCACGAATGCAAGAACACTAATGGCAGTTATTTGTGTAGCTGTAAAAAGGGATATCAACTTACGAGTGACAAGCACAAATGCAAAGGTACGTTCAATGGTTCAACAAGAAGTTAATTTCAGGGGGAATATTTGTATTTGAAACGCACCTGAATTTATAGCTATAAAATTGCTAGCTGCTTCAACTAATTATATGGATGAAGATAGAGGGAAGATAAATAGATGGATAACTAGAAATTAGAAACATATGGCTTGTTCCGTGGAAGGTGCGACCGCGTGTGTCTCTCACTGACTTACTAAATTGCGGGCTCAAGCAGAGCACACAACCCCTATTTTGGAGTCTGTTCAATTAGTTTCTCTGCAAAATTATTTTTCCATTTACCCATAGTTCCCTGCATGCAATTGATAATTGAAAGGTCAAAACATGCTATTCACGTGATTACTGGGGATCGCTGCAGGAAGCACATCGGGTGAATGAATGTCAAATTGATGGGTTGGTGATAGGTAAACAGATTGGTTGATGAAGAATAGGTGGGTGAGTAGATCGATTGATAGATAGAGTAATATGTGGGTTGGTGAACGAATAGGTGGGTTTGTAGATCAATTGCTAGATAGGTAAACAGGTTAATTGATGGATTAATAGGTGAGTGAGTAGATCGATTGATGGATAGAGTAATATGTGGGTTGGTGAACGAATAGGTGAGTTTGTAGATCAGTTGCTAGATAGGTAAACAGGTTGGTTGATGGATTAATAGGTGAGTGAGTAGATCGATTGATGGATAGAGTAATATGTGGTTTAGTGAACGAATAGGTGGGTTTGTAGATAAATGGCTGGATAGGTAAACAGGTTGGTTGATGAATGAATAGTTGGGTGAGTAGATCGATTGAT
The DNA here is from genome assembly GCA_028564885.2 of Zoanthus sanctaehelenae. NCBI lineage: Eukaryota > Metazoa > Cnidaria > Anthozoa > Zoantharia > Zoanthidae > Zoanthus > Zoanthus sanctaehelenae. The sequence continues at coordinate 14,666 of JAOTRI020000003.1, read as the reverse complement.
GGATAAGTTTGTGGGTGTTGAATGGATAGCTGGATAAATGGATGGACAAGAGAAATGAAATTGAAATAATATCGCGAGAAGGGAGGGCAAAAACAATGATAAGAGGGAAAGGGAAAGAAAATAGGCGAAAGGAAAAAAGGTATAAGAAGGCAAGGAAAAAAAATAAACCCATATGGGTGTGTTGGGGACGAGGTAATGGAATGGGTTGCTTTGTGAGCGAATGTTGGATAGTAAAGACTTTATTTAGGTGTCAAGTCTTTTTAGCCGGCCAAAGGCCTATTAATTGGGGACACCATTTTTACCACTCTATGGTGGATGGAGACCTTTCACATTACAGCACAGACACACACACACTCATAAACACAGATATAATCCCCGAGGGCCTACGGTTTAACGTCCTTATCCGAGAAGACGTGAAAGTCTAATCACTTGCAGATGTTAGAGCAAAGGCAGCACTTTCTCCTCAATTATTTTAAAACCCCGAATGTTGGTCCAGCCGGGAGTCGAACCCGAGACCTCCCGCACAACAGACTGGTGCCTTACCAACTGGGCTAACCAGACGGTTTATACCCTTAACCTAATTAACCAGATGGGCGTGTGTTTGGGTTAATAGATGGATGGGCTGGTTTGTGGGTAGTTGGTAGATGGAGGAATGGTTGGAACCCTTTCAGCCCGATCAGTTTTCATACCCAACTTCTCCTTAGATAACATATGCAACATAAAACATTTGGTAATGAGAAAATGAGAATTGATCAAACAAGTCAGACTACTGTAGATTAAAAATAAAATTCTCTCATACTTGCTTAATGAAAAGTGTGGGGTCACTTTGGAAGGATTCAGCAATATAACTGAAACTTAAAGGGTCAAATATAAAGGAGTACAAGTCCAGCCAAATAAATAGATAGATTGATAACTAAACAAATAATAATAAATAGGTTGAACAACATAATCATGGACGGGAAGTTCCATTTTGTATCTTATTGGTCCTAGATATCAACGAGTGTTATTTAAACTATGGCGGTTGCAGTCAAATTTGTCTCAATAGCCAGGGAAGCTACAAATGTCGTTGTAGAAGAGGCTTCAACATGTCTGATGACAATCACAACTGCACCGGTATGTATCTTCTTTTCCAGCAGGACTAAAAATTAATTCTTTATTCTGACGTTATTTTCAAAGGAAATGATCGCTCATTCTTTGAAGTCAGACTGAGAGGCTAATCATTTTTAAAATCGCACGACCTCTCAGATCTTGACGAGAAAGACTAATTTTTAGTGTTTGTTGTACAAAAAAATTAAGTTAAAATATATTTGACAATCATGTGTTATTCTATGATATTGTAGTTAATGAACTCAAAATTGTTTGTTATTGAGGGGGCTTTACTGTTAAAATTTTGGTGGATAGTGAAAGAGTTGAGAATGAGATTTGAAAGGTGAAATTTTTAAGGACAAGCACCAAACTGTCCCTCCAGACCATGCGCAAGTGCAATTTTGGTTTGGGGGCTGTTTGGCGATTTTCTATCAATTTTTAACTTCAAAATTAAATTTTTAAGGCGTACTTCTATTAATATCCCAAAACTCAAACTTAAAAACTACCAATCTCTTCCCCCTTAAAGTCAACACTTAAATATAATCCAAAAACTCTGAAAATATTCAAGATGTTTCTTTTGCATGCAGTTTGTCATGTAATTGAGGATTTTTAAAATTTCAAAGTATGGACGGCGATATCCAAAGGAACGCTAAAAGCAGTCAAAAAGTGTCGTTTAACCGTAACTCCCCTTAAATCCACATAGAGTTGGTAACATAAAACTTTGAGTATGTATCATGAAATTTCAAGTTAACAATATGAAATATCGAGTTAGTAACATCAAAGTTTCGTATTCTGTTAGGGGTGCACCATCAGAACTCCGGGGAGGGGAGGTTTCAAGTTACTAACGATTTAAATTGAGGCAAAACTTGAAGACAAAAGAATATATCAAACCGTTCTATTTAAAATTTTCAGTATATTTGATACCGCAACTACAAATTCCCAAAGCTCGTTTGACTAAAATTCCGAACTTGTTTGAGAACTAAAAGTAAACTTATATATTTCAAAACTGGATAGGATTTAAAACGCGTATAATTCTTATTAAATAGATAAAAGATTGACTATGAAACGCTGATAGGCCTTAATGCGGATTAATGCATATAATAAAACTAATAGATTTAATCGCTCAAAATCATTTTCTACCGATATTTAGACATCGATGAATGTAAGGTAAACAATGGTGGATGTAGCCATCGTTGTCAAAATTATGACGGATGGTACCAGTGCATTTGCCCGAGGGGATTCCAAGTGGATGACAGCAAGCTAAAATGTGTCGGTAAGTAATTTTCGGATCAGTTCAAATAAATTTTTAATTGCCAGATTTTTGCTTTGTAGGATTGAACCAATCAACTACGGGTTTTAAAAACAGTTTACAAAGATTTAACCAGTCAACTAGATATATAATGCCGCAACTTTTTTATAATTGCAAACAGTTATTGTTCAATAGTAGATTGCCATATTGTGTGCAACTCTGCTCCATTAATTCCTGTTTTAGAAAAGATTACCTGATACTTTTGACTTTAAATTTGGTACTCCGCGATTATTTAGAAACTCAATCCGCTGTTAAATTATTTTTTGCACCACTCAATTTTAAGGCCCCTGATTATACTGATTGGGATAGCCCGGTTGAACAGGCTGAAACACAACTTTCATTCCCGGGCCGTATTACGTGATACGACAAAGTTAGCAAGAGTTACGTATTTGTTAACAAGTCGCGGAATGGCGAATATACTCCGCTATTAACAACATTTGAGACTAAAATGAGCTCGCAAGCCAAATTTTTTTACAGATTTCATGCGGACAGCCGGAATCGTTAGAATAAACAAGACGCTCTAGAAACGTTCACTGGGCTATTCTTTGTTTCATGTCCCTCTTCTCCTCACTCAATACACAATTGGAACTGCAAAGAATTGTGGGATGCCCGTTTTTTTGGTTCACGAAAAAACACAAACCGATTTTATAACTTGCCTTACCACAGGTGGCCCATTAAGAATTCAGCCCTTCTCAGATAATGGGGCCATAAAGTTATGCATCATGCTAGTGTTTATACATTGAATATTTTAGATCATTTAGCAACATTTAACATTAACACTTTCATCCTAGATACAAATGAGTGTTTGCTGGCTAATGGAGGTTGCGAAATGTTATGTCACAATACCAACGGTAGTTACTACTGCACATGTCGCACTGGGTATCAATTGCACGACAAATATCTTTGCAAAGGTAGGGGAACAAATGAAAGTTAATCTATTGATAAATGCTAATAAATTAAACGGACTATGTATGCCCTATTGATGTAGACTCCATAGCACAATGAAATCAAAGCTGCTTAGGAGGTATATTTTATAAAGTACTATAATTATAGTAAACAAAGACGACTCATTCGCACTTGCTAGTATATTGATCGCTTGTAACTCATCGACAATGAATTGAATTAAAGTAGGGAGCAACTTTAGAATACCCCGACACTGTAGTTAATGTAATTCTGCGCATTTATTTTTATAGAACGACCAATGCGCAGAATGAATCACCATGTCATTAAAAGCAGTCTCGGGGTATTCTAAAGTCTAGCCTAAAGTAGCAATATATTTATCATTCTTGCTATCATTTGTTAGTATCACCCAACTAGTGGACTAATGCAAATCCTGCATTTAAATTGGCTATACTACTAGAGGACTATTAGTAATAGCAATCGAGTTGCGAAATTCGCACGCTTTCTTTCATTTTATTCCCAAATATATATCTTTCTTCAACTTGAATTTGCAAACTTTATTATTACTTTTTCTGTCCGACTAGTTGGGTGATACTAAAACAATTAGACCCTTCGCCCTAAAGGGCCATGGGTTCAATAGCCCATTTGACTTCGCCTTGTTAATTAAAATAATTCATGAATAACGTATTTATGCATAGATGCTGATGTAAAAATGTACTCTGCTGGGTTGGTTATAACTATTGTATTGTCCCCTCCCCCCTCCCATCTTCTGCATTTGTAAGCATCCAGGTCCTGGGATAGGGGGCGAAGGGGTTATTTGGGTGTTTTTGGTTGATTATGTGCCGCTCGGGACTCCATATTGAAAAGCATTCTCCTAAAGCTGATTAAATAAGTTTCAGTCCATTTTTCGTTTAGAAATAAAATATAAAGTTTGGTTTTTTGTATTATGCAATATAAAGCAACTTACTTAGTCGCTTCTTGTTAGATGTTGTCGCAGAGTTGCGCAAGCACCCCCCAATTGCTCTACAGTTTAAAAATCTTCACCCAGTTATAAAAGCGATGAATAAACATTTATGTTGTGAGAAAATGACATCAAGTCAAAAAAAAAAAGTTCTTACCCCCCCCATTATCCCCCCCTCCTCTCAGAAAAATTTCTGCGTACAAGCTATAAAGTATTTACTTCGCTCGCAGCTGCCTTTTCTCATTTTCTGAAATTATCAAAACATGCGGGGGCACCGGGCTAAGCTAAATCCTTTTACGAGCCTAGTGGCCCATGGGGGTGGCGATTGTCTCCGGCCGGTTTCTGTAGTGTTAAGCGGATGAGAGTCTTTAACTCCCCCTGGACGGGACACTAATCCATCGCAGGTTAGCTGCCAGCAGACGCTGGTACTCATTTACCTACCCCGGGAGGATGGAAAGCTGAGTTGGCTTAAGTCGGCAAAGTGCCGGGACCGAACTCGGCATCTTGTGGTCGGAAAGCAGAGATCTTACCAACTGCGCCAACCACGTCCCGGGGGGCACCGGGAAGAGTTGTTTTTTCTTCTTAACGATAAAGCAAATTTCGCAATCCCAAAATGCAAGAGTGTTCAATAAAAAAAATCCCAAGGCAAAAAGTTGTTGAGGAGTAAAATATATATCATATATAATGCTAAGATTAATATTGTTTTCTTTTCAGATGTTGATGAATGTTCCAGTGGAGAACACAGATGCGATACTAACTCAACAAAATGCAGAAACTTCGAAAGCTCATACGAATGCAATTGTAGAGCAGGTTTCAAATACATTCCAGGCCAAAACTACCGCTGTGAATGTAAGTAAGGTTCAAGCTTTATGGCTTTGCTGTTTTTAATCGGTAATTAAGAAGTACTACCATGTATTGGAATGTTCATTTTTACCTTGAAATATTTAGAAAAAAATACGTGATCCATGTAGGTAATACGCGGGCCTGGCTGCAATGTTTTTGAGTGAAAGCGTAGAGAATGACACAGGTTGTTCACTTTTCCCTGTACATCTTAACTGTACAGAACATCCATTTCTTTTCCCTGTTCATGTTAGGAGTATGACACATTAGTTCCCTCCAAGAGATTCCCTTTTCCTTGTATATCCTAATTTTAGATAAATTTATTTCTTTTCCCTATTCATGTTAGGAGTAAGACACAACCCGATCTATCCCAGAGTTTCCCTTTTCACTGTATATCTTAATTGTAGAGACACTTATTTCTTTTCCCTATTCATGTTAGGATTATGACACAAGACTATCTATCCATGAAGGTTCCCATTTCCTTCTACATACTCCAGATATTCACAAGGTTTTGAACACAATTAAAAGAAAGAAAAAAAAAACAAACAAGCTTACAACTTTATTCATAAAGAAAGCATCGGAGTGAGGTGCTTTTATTTTTATCACTAGTAAGTTATAAATGTCCAGTGAATAGTACAAAGAGTCCTAAAATTAGTCGCTGAAAGTAGGGATAGCAAAGTCATGTTTAATGTGTTGAAAGAAGGGATAACCACATGGCTTTAGACAATGCTTTTTTATTTTTCAGTGATTTCCTGTCCGCCACTGGTCGAGGCGCAGGGAACAGTTGTCAGTCCAAAGTCATGTATCCTAAAGAATGGGCGAAAAGTGTCTGAGAGTTGCACCTTTACTTGTCTGCGAGGCTACGAGATGCTAAACACTACTAAATCCACAATTATTTGTCTGAAGACTGGTTTTTGGAGTGGACCTAACGTTGGGTGCACTCGTAAGTAGCTATTTTAGTTCATTGCTTCTTCTGCTTTAAGATTGTCTGTGCGTAATAGGTATCGCAGTGGCGGGGGTGAATAATACAAAGAATTTACCAGTGGCTCTAGGAGAAGAAGAATGGCAAGTACAAAGAATGTACCAAAAAATTGAAGAAAAGGGGGGTGAAAATTCACCCAATTCACCCCCCTGTATCCGCCCCTGTATCGTAGAAATGGGGGAACAAATTAAGTTAAAGCTTTCTTTGTACATGTTCACTTCCAAATAAAAAAGCAAATTATTTGAAGGAACAACAAATGCAAACGAAAACGAAAAATATTTGGCGGCAGAATTAAAAAATACATTCATTTGAGAAATTGAAATTAAATCTGTGTCAAACAATAGCGAGTCACTCAAACATGAACTCTATTCAATTCGTAACAACAGGGGTGGGGGGGGGGTGCACGTTTGGTGAAGTTGTATGATTTCTGCTTTCCAACCGTAAGATCCCCAGTTCAATCGCGCTCGATCATCGTGACGTTTTTTCTGTCTAAGCTAACTCAGCTTTCTATCCTTCCGAGGTAGGTCAATGAGTACCAGCGTCTATTAGGAGGTGACCTGCGATGGATTAGTGTCCAGTTTAGGAGGAGTTAAACAGTGCCACAACATAACAGTACAAAAACTGGAGATACGCCTAGCTCCAGGAGCTACTTCTCGTAAAAGGTTTATTTCAGCTCAGCTTAGCTAAGCTTATTCATAACGCTAATAATCTTTAAATTTGTATTTCATAGGATATTACAAGTATAATTAAATCAAATTTAATATCTTCATCTTAGTAATGAATATAGAAATGTTCGTATTGACGCAAGCTTATTCTTCTCAAAAGAAAATTCTTCTAAGTACCAAACGGAAATCGAACTCTTGACCTTTTGCTTACCGGTCAGACACTCGACCCACTGAGCTACAGGAACTCACGCAGGAAACGATTCACTTAACTTGATTCTAATAGATCGAATATCGCGTATATGTTCGGCTTAACTGCTAGAAACAAGTGAAGTGAATCGTTCTTCCTACGTAAGTTCCTGTAGCTCAGTGAATAGAGCGTCTGACTGACATCAGGGCCCAGTTGTTCAAAAGCCGATTAGCACTAACCCAGGGTTAAATGGTTTACCCACGATCTTGTTTCGAATCTTACAAGAAGAGATTTTAGCAGTAATTTTGGGATTAACAAGACTTTTCCTTGAAAAATCCAAACAGTATTCATAAATATCCGTTTACCTTTTCTTAAGGAAGAAATTCCCGTTTGAATTTTTGCTTAACCCAGGTTTAAACTTAACCAGCCTTTGAACAACTGGGCCCAGAAGGTCATGGGTTCAATTCCCGTAGGGACTCTGAAGTTTTTCTTCTGAGAAGTATATCTCAGTATATCATAACAAAAAATAATTTTCTCAACAGCTGTTCGATGCCCGAAATTAATCCCACCTAACAATGGAAAAGTTTACCCGCTCTCTTGCCAAACGAATGGAAATTTTTACAACAGCAAGTGTTTCTATAGTTGTGCCAACAGTTACAAACTGAACGGAATTTTTTCTAAAACGTGTAAAGCAAACAAAGAGTGGGATTCCCAAGAACAACCAACTTGCACTAGAGGTAAATATATAGTATTTGAAGGTACCTTGGTGCAACCTCGTTCGTAAGGGTCTTTCTCTGAGAAAAAGCTCTCGCGAAGGAGGTTGATCAAGATGTGATAACCTGAAAGCGAGTCATGTGATTTAGCAAATGTAAATGTTTGATCCCCATTTTGCTTAGTAGAGTTGTGTAATCTTGATTAATTAGAATAGCGTCTAGTGCTCCACTAATTAAAAGCGGCAATTAGTTTATTATGTATCAACGACCCTTATAAACGTTGCTCATTACTATTGAGGTCTTAGTTAAATCAATGAGCAAAATACTTATAAAATCAAGTTTGAAGGATACAAATTGAATAATATATAATTAT